>BLXL01011068.1:0-10397 GCA_023170135.1 Acarapis woodi | reverse complement strand
AATATGTTTTGAAACATCTTATATCAAACTCAAAATGTAAAATTTCCCTAAAAATTTTCTATGAATTTTTTTTCAAATATCAGAATCTATGCAGTAAGAAGCGAGAATGAAAATTTAAAAAAAATTCAAAGACATATTAGAATGAAAATTCTTAAACTTCAAAAAATTTTCAATTGTTAATTTTACAAAAATACCAAGTTGTCTATCGTTTTGTTTCAGATAAAAGATGTGAGAAAAATTCCTAAAGCAAAAAAATAAACGAAACAGTAATAAAAAATTGCAATTTTTTCAACTGTATTCATTTCAAAAAATATATTAATATAATTTAATATTTTGATATTCAAGTTACTGTTTGTATGTAACTAACACTATTTTATTATACTAAAAATTTTATCGGAAACCTAAAAAATTGTCTGAAAAAAGAGTTTTTCAATCGGTCAAATGATCTTCAGTCAGAGTTTAGTTAGTAGAATAGTTAGTAAAAAAATTTCTTTCGAAAAACCAAGTGAAATAAATAAAACGAATATGACAAAAAAGGAAGCCTTTTTAAAAAGATTTTCTTCCAAAAAAATTAGAAAATTCATTTTGTAAATTGGATGTAAAATATATTGTATAAGAGATTTCAAGTGTTTGATTTTATGATGATAGTTGATACACAATTGCATGTTAACAATGCTAACTATAAGCTATTCAATAAACACAATTGAAAAGAACATTTTATAAATCTGCTAAAAAATTCTCCTTCTAAATAATAGATACATTATCCGGGAAAATTTCTATAATGCAGACATTTAATCTTCAAAAATATTTTTGTTTGATGGATACTTTATCATATGTGAAGTGTCCATTGCTTATTTCATTTTTTTTTACTTTGGGACAGTTTGAATACAAGTGACTACGATTCCACAAGAAAAAAAAGTTGATTTGTGAAGAAAACAGATATTATCTGCATTTTTCACTCTTGATTTTTTGAGAGGAAATGAGTTCAAAAAGTTCATGATTTCTTATCTTTGTTAAAATTTAATCAAGTTACATAAATTTAGTAAAGTCTTGATAATCTTTTTGATGCATAAAAATATTAAAGATTTTACAGTAAAAAATTGAAAGAAGTATGTAATATTAAAGTGATAAATTCGATTTATTTAAATTTATAAATTTTTAAACTGATGTAGATCAAACCAAGCAAACAAATACAGAAATGAATAGCAAATTGTCGATAAAGGAAAGTCTAGTGTTAATAATAATGTTTTTTAGGGAATAATACTAATAGTCAGAATGCTGAGATTTAGAAATTTTATCTATTTCGTATTTATAATTTTTTTTTCATTTTTTTTTAATCAAAATTTTGACTTGAAAATAAAATTCGTTTTTATTAACTCCCATCTGAATCAAATATATATTGCTAAAATACTCCCGAACACATGTTAAAAAAAAAAATAAACAATGATAAAGAATCACAATTAAATTCTTGCTTTCGCAAAGTTTATTTTTCTTTTAAACAAACAAAATAAATTCTCGATGTTCAAACACGGTTATTAGAATTTTTTATATCAATGTAGTAATTAATATGTGTAAATCTAATTATTTTTGTATCATCTAAAATTTAATAAGTAAGAATGTAAATTTCTATTATGATCAATTGTCGAAAAAAAATTAATTTTTTTTTTGTCAGGAACATTGTTATAAGAAATCTTGAAATAAGAACCGATTTAAGAATTTAAATTTATGAAATAAAGTTATTTAATAATAGATAATCATATGATTTCTATCATTTTGTCTAATAAAAAAAAAAAAGGTCTTTTTATCAAAATTTGAAAAAAATTTAATTCGATTTAATTTACATTCGATTTAAAATTATTTAGAACGAATTTATCTGAATGAGCCAATTATTTTTGAGTGAAAATTTTAAGTTTCTTATTTGAATTAAAAAAAATATCAATAATTTTATTAATATTGATATGAAGTCAATAACAATTCTGTTGCAATTTTCAATATATATATATACTTAATATATACTTACATGATTTTTTTATTTAAATATAACACAAAAAAAGGTAATTTATCTTTCTTGAAAACTGGATTACGCAAATTATATTTTTAATAAAAAGTATAGGATTTTCAGAAAGCATATTCATGCTTCAATTCATTTTTTGAGTAATTATTAATTCAATTAGATTTTTATAGCATATTTTTAACATTAATGATTTTAAATTTTTGAATTTAAATCATACATTTATTTCTTAAAAAAAAAATTGCTTCTTCCGAAGCTATCGTTTACATACTCTGTTCCTCTCAAATCATTTTAAATTTTTTTTTAAAATGATTAATCATATGCAGGTTTTGATATTGCTCTAAAGTAATCAGTTTTATTTTATTTAGTTAATTTTTTATTTTAGAAAACTGATTGATGTAAATTTATTTCATATTTAGGTTCAATATATTTTATAATTAATAAATTATTTAATTAATGACAACATATGACAGAGCAATTTAAATTAATCGTAATAAATTTAAATTTGTATGATTTATTCGGAAAACCTAACCACATATGCCAAAACCAAAATATTTCTAACAAAAATTTTTGCAAAAGATACTTCTGAAAATAAAAACAATTCAATTTCATATAATGATCATTTTTGAATGTTAAAAATTTTTTTTCGACAAAAACATCAAAAGTAAAAAAAATTTAAATGTGAAAAATTAAAATACATCATAGACATACCTTAAGTATATATTTGCAGACAAGTTTAAAAAAAAATGAACTGTTCACAAAACAAATCTTTTGGTATTATTTCCAAAAAATTCAATAAATTTTTTCAGTTCTATTTATTAAATTTTTATCTTTAGAATATAAAAACAAAAATTTGTGAATTTCAAAAAACATTGAGGGGAAAAGCTTTATGATTTGTAAGTAAAAATTCAAGGTTTGAATCAAATAATCATAATTTTTTTTAATTACAAAGAATTTTTCGAAGTTATCAAAAGTACATGAATCAAGTGATATAAATTTAAAAAGATTAGAAATCAAAATAAATTTTAAAAGATATAAATGTTTCTTGAACTGAAAGAAAATAATGATTATGTAAAAATTTAATTAAATAAAAAACTAAATTTTTAATACTTTAAATCATGATACTTACAATTCATATTTATATAAATCTCTTTTATCAATGGTGAAGTTAGATTTGAATTTGTTGCTTGACAGGCTATCTTTCTGCCTGCATCTTCTCGAGTCAGGTTTCGAACATGCAATATTGATACTGATCTAAACTGATTTGTTGAATTTTGAAAGTGATTTGATATTGAGCTAGGAAGTTGTGTAATCACATATTTTTCAATAGGCCAACGAGTTTGATGTGAAATTGAATTTGATTGAGTTTTATTATTTACTGCATTTCGATAAGCTTGAATAGCCCTCGATGTAAGTAGATATTCATTATCGGAAATTGGATCCATAGAATCTGCGTATAACCATGTGATTTTCGCAGACGGACTGGCTCCAGTGACGAGGCAACGTAAATGCAAATATGAATTTTCATCTATTGGCAATGTATAACTTGTATTCAAAGTATCTTCCTTTTCACTTTGCAACTCTATGTTCTTAGGTGGAACTTTTTGGATTTGTTAATGTTGAGCGCCAAAAATGAAAAAAAAAAATTAGCAATTATAAAATTGATTATTTGGTTCATAAATTCTTAAAATTATTTAAAATTTTATAATGCAAAAATGTGTGCGTTGACAGTCATAAATAAATTTTCTTGAAAATAAGAACAATGAAATTAATTTTTAAGCTTTGATCAAAATTTAATTTAATGATATGAAGATTTTTTACAAAAATACCTTTAAAATATTAATCACCATAAACAATAATAAAAATGAATTTTCTTTACTACCTCAAACTACCTTATTTTATTTTATATATTATTTTATAGAGATGTCTATTCGTTTATCATGACCCCAAATTCTTTTTTGCTCATGTGATTAAATATGCACGCATTAAAATACGTTGCTCATTCATACTATTTCGGTAATTAATTATTATTAAGAAGTCTACACAAGTTTAAGTTTAATAAAAAATAATTATTTGCCGAATCTTTGAATTTTTATCAGTTTCAATTGTAATTGGATGAGAGATGAAAAGGAAATTTTGTGAAAATTTCTTTGGCGAGAAAGTAAGTAAACTAATCTAATTATATTTGCGCAATTCATCTAAGATAATTTCGAATAAACTAAGCGAAACACTTGCTATGTAATTTTGTAATAGTGTACGAGACTATACAGATAATCAAATATAATTACAACATAAAAAAAATCATAAAATCTACAATTTTTTCGCCTTTCAGAAATGATGGTATAAGATTTTTTGCATAAAAAGTATTTTTTCTTAAAAAGCTAAGTACAAAGAATTTTGATTTGTCATAAGTTTTTTTTACTTAAAAAAATTATCGAATAATTCTACCTATTACGCTTAATTTTGCCATTACATTTAGCGTTCGAGAGTATCGAAAATCAACTCTGCATCGATAGAAGCCACTATCTTCTATTGATAAACGTTCTATACATAGTGAAAAATCAGACGTTAAACTAATTCTTGATACAAGATCAACATGAAGTTTAGATGTTTGACTTCTTTGCCCTTTTTTCGAATAATAATTAAAATGCCTAAGATTGCTTATATTTCGTGCATCGACACTGTAAATCGGTTTATTCGATTCTCCTAGATTGATAAAAATTATTAATTGCAAATAATTGATTGAAATTTTAATAAATGTATGATCGCACCTTTATACCAAAATATGAGTTGAATCGCATCTTCCGGTGATGATTTAGTCAAATTACATTTCAGTATCACATTGGGAGATCCTTCTAAAGCCTGATACTGTGTTATTTCTAAAAATGAAAATAAAATTTCGATTATTAACTTAATAATTAACTGATGTGCTTTGTTTGTTTGTATAGTTTCGAAAGAATTCACATATAATTTTAAAGTATGTACACCACAAAAAATATGTGTTTGAATTTGTGCAAAAATAAATTTACGATTCTTTGTATGATTTGTTAGGCTGAAAATATTATTTCTTGCCTAATTACAATGGATAAATTAAATTGTTTGGGATTTAGTTAGTCATCAAAACAAATCACACCCATCTGATCATTAGTTTTTTTTCTTTTATTATGTCTAAAAAAAAATACTAAATTCAATTTGTAAATTTCAATTTATAATACATATTCTCTATAAAATCTGTTTTGAAAAAAAAAATCAAAATTTTTCGCCATTTGATTTTTCAATTAGCTTTAACCATAATTTTAATAATTTTGAGATATATAATCACCTTAATATTCGTTGAAATAATTTGGAAATCAATTGTCAGTGAATGTATTTAAAATTGAGCTAAGACTCGAAGTTAAATATTCTTTAATTTTTTGTCAATTTGATTCTTTAACTAGCTTGATTTTAAAAATTAATTTTTAAGAACATATTTTCATATAAGATTAGATATTAATATAAGTTTTTACTTGAAAAATTTTAGATAAATTATTGTCAAAATGAAAAAACAGAAATATTTTCATTTTTTATATGTTTAATAATGTAGCATTTTTTTACTCAAGTATTTGCTTTCAACATCAACCCACTTGACTTGTATTTGATTTTAGTTTATGGGATTTTTAAAAAGATAATCTTGATTGCGATAAAAATTTTGAAATCATTTTTTAAATTACATTTTTAGTTAGCTAAAATCATATCTTATTGCAAAAAATTAGTTAAGAATGTGAATCATATGCTTAATAATATGAATATTAATAGTGAAATCTTAATATTTATAAAAATTTTTTTGTTATGTATCACTTTTGACAATGAATATTTAATTTCAATAAAAAAAATTATTTGATATATAAAATTGAGTCAAAAATTATTCGCATAAAGTCAAGAATGTCTTCATTAAATTACATCAATTAATTAACATAAAATAACGAATACATATTAGATTCATTTGTTAACCAAATACTATTATCTTGTAGCAAAACATTAATTTATAAATGTAAAGATAAAAAACTTAAAAGCTTTATTTGATTTTCAAATGTGACATTAGGGTAAATTGTGAATAAATCTGGTATCAAAATACTTTATTGTAAAGAAAAAATTTAAATAAAAAAGCGAATAGCTATGGTCACAATTAACATTTTCATTTTAAATTGCTATGTTGAAAAGCTAAAAGATCGCTTCTCTGAATGATTAGAACTTTTATTGAAAGTATGAATATTTTTTTTATTATAACCATTTTTTTTATAAGATTTGTTATTTTTATATTAATTTATCATTTAAAATAAAAACAAACAATTGATTCTTAGTTTGCATCAAAATTTAATATTACACGTGTTTTTTTATAAAAGAATATTATTTCGGATCTGTAAAAACTAGATATTCTTAAAAAAATTTGTGAAATTAGTAATTTGAAAAATAATTTTATTAAACTACAGTGAGTTTAAGAATATAATTTTGTTCATCTTATTAAATAAAATAAAATTATAATCAAAATTAAATTAAGTCAAAAACTTATCAAGTCTAAAATGCATTCAAAAAAACGATTTAAATGCATCTTATTTGGGAAAATTTTTTTTCAAAAATCGTATTGTGAATAAAGTATTATAATATCATTTACAAAGAAATAAGCCATCATTCTTTTATAAAAATAACTTAAGAATCTGACATATATATAGTGTGCATGTATGATTACATAATCTTAAAAATCGATTAATTGAATTCAAATTTAGTTAGAAAAATATGATAAAAAAAACAAATCAGTGCTAAATCATAAGCATTTTGAAAAACTAATTTGAAATAAAAAATTATACAAAATAATAAATTAAAAGCAATGTAAAAAATTTTCATTCTTTTTCTTTAATAAGAAAAAAGAAAGATGAATCGGATTTGATCTTTTTAAAAAAAGGCTAATAATATAGAAAAATAAAGATAACTTAAATAATGCCAAATTTGTTTCAATATTTGAGTTGATTTTAATCGCTTATGGCAAAATTAGAAGCCTGAAAAAAACGCTTTTTTACTTTTGTCGTTTTTAATGAATAATTGTCTAAATTAGATGAATTAATAAAATCTCTCAAAAATTCTCAGTTGATCAGTTTTATTATATCGGAAAAAATTTTTTCTCTTCGATCACGAATCTAATTTTACATTCTTTGAAATTCAAATTTCAAAAGAAACTAAAAATATTTTTTTAATTTTCAAGTGAATTTTACAAAACGAAACGATTGAGTATTTATTATAATAATATAATTACCATAAAAATTAATCATTCTCAAATTTTTCATGTTTCCGAATTTTCGATTATGTAGTATCTTATCATTTAATTACCGATGGTGATAATGTTAATAATTAAAAAAAATTTTATTTGATTTTTTTTTTCATTTTATCGAATCACTACATTATTTAGATGAGACAACAGGTGACTTATAAATTTTAACAGCAAGTTTACACAAGCTTTTTGAAAAAAAAAAATTAAAAAGCAAGGGTAAATTTTTACTTTTAGAAATTGCTTTTACCAATTTTGAAGCACTAAAAAATATTTGGCTCTTTTACTTTAATAACTATTATAAATAAGCTTTTGTTGAAAAAAGAGCTAATAATATTGATAACAATAATAGTTAATTTAAATAATAATCATTTTTTAATTAGAAAATTTTTACTAATTATATGATTCCACATAATATTGTCCTGTGTTCAAACTAATTTGATAAAATAAAATGCAAATGTTTCGAAAAAAAAAATTCTGTATTTTATTTGAAACAAAACTTTTATACACATGCCAATCACAGATTAGCAAATATTTTTGTTTTTTATTTTCAAAATGATTAGCGTAATAAAAGTGAAAATTCACATAATTTGAATGATATTAAAAAATTTACCTGTTTCCGGTTTTAGGGCCAAAATTACCATAAGATGAATGGTAGTAATAATTAAAAACTGTATCCGTAAAATGGAATCCATTTGTTGAGGGATTACGTAATTCGGAGTGGGTACACATATAGTATGATTTATACTGTTAATTTACATCTCAAAATAGGCTAATTATGAATCAAGAATTTTTGGTATAGTGATCATACATTACTAGTTTATTCCTTTATTTTAAATAGTAGACTAATCATTTAATTTTAATATTGGTATTAATTTTATTTTGTGTAAAAAATATTTGTGTGAAATAGAGATTGCATAATGACCAAGGGTGTCGAGGAAAAAATGACAACATATCTGAAATTAGCACTAATGATTATAAAATACATAAATTTTCTGATTTGATGCGTAGCTTAAACTAAAAAAAAAAAAAGCGAATTTTTTCTTTAAATTCCTACGTTGATAAGAAGTATTAATAGATTCTTTAGAAATTTAGTTTGAGAAGTAAGCTCAGAATTTTTATTTTTTTTTATCAAAAAACTTTTATGACATAAATCCATATAAATTTATTTTGAAATACAAAATCTTTGAATTGTCGGTTTGATTTTTGAAATGGCGATTAGTGATGACCATTTAAAAATTTTCAATGTAAATCACCTGCAAACAAAAAGATTAACTTAATTTTTAGAAAAGCAAATAAAAAATAATATCAAATTAAAAAAAAGTTCAAAATATTCGAATAAGTCGCTATTTTTTAAATAATTGTTACGTTATTTCTGTGTAAATTTTGACCAAGGTAATTTTATTTTAAAAATTTACGATTCTGAAAAATTTTTTCAAAAAATAAAAATGAAATCAAAGATTCGATGTTAAAAGCATAAATCAAACAAAATCTCAAAAAAAAATCTACATTTAAGATGTAGAAAAAATAGAAGATAATTTTTTTTCTTGACGATTGGTCGTTCAACACATTGCTTATTCAAATTATGATGATTTGAAAGCCAATGAGTTTTGTATCACAGGACCGAATACGCAAAAAAAAAAACTTTTTTCGATATAATTTAGATACTAAAATTATGTTAAAATAATATTTGCAAAGAAAAGATAATTTCTGAAATCTTCGCTTCTAAAATCTAATAGATTAGACCTAAGTGTGTTGTGATCGAAGTTTAATTCTTTGAAACGTCATTTTTATCAAATTTTTCTTTTTTTGAAATCATGAATTTATAATATTTCGTTACAATTCAGGAATGATTTTTAGCATCCATAAAACTTGAAATTTTATTTGTGAAAAATCACAATTATACTAGATGTTTTAGATGATGTTCATTGACTTTCAAAGAGGCAAAATTCATATTGTTTTCAATCATCCATAACAGATCTGCATTCAGTTTTCTTATATAAATACAACTATAAAATACTAGGATATTTTAAGCTTTAATAATTAAATCGACTAAAATGAAAAATTTCATCCTCTATTTTTGACTAATTTGAAATATAAATTTATTTGTTTTTTTAATAGATTAAAACAAAAAAATATATATTAAGAATCATAAGTGCAAATGAAAATAACTGGTTTTTTGAAAATTTTGTTCGAAAATTGTCACTTGTAATTTAACAAAATGGCGATTTATTTTTTTTGAGGCGTGAATTTTTCTGCAATGAATTCCACAAAAATTTTAGAACATAAAATTTCCAGAAGAAATTTTATTTTCAAAAGTAAATCACCACATTTTATCAATCAAGTCATTTCAGATTTAAAAATTATCTAAGAATTTCGAAATTGTTCGACAATAATAATTTTGTAAAAAAAATCTATACCATTATTTCATCATAATTTTATGCGAAAAAATATTCAAAAATTTTAACAATCATATTTTCATCGAAATTGTAAAAGTTAAGTTTCATTTTTCAATTAAATCTACTTGAACTGGCAAAATCTAAACTTTATTTAAAATATTTTTGGATACACTTTAATATTTTAATAAAGAAATTAGTAATGTTAAATGAGCGAATTCAAATTACTGCTTGATGGTTGATGAATTAATTTGTTATGCAAATTCTAGAATTTTTTTTTTAATTTCTTTGTTGTTGTATAAGTTGAGAATAATAAATTATGATTGCTGAAAAAATTTTACATTGAATTTATAAATAAAGTAGACTGATGTATAATGTGAAAATTGAAGTGCCGATTACTTTAATTGAAATTTATTATACGTGCATAATCCAATAATTGCTTGATTTGTAGATTATTGCCTTAAGCATATTATAAGAATTTTTTTTTGAATATTTATTTCGTATTCATATCATTGAAAACTTATTTATTTGAAAATTAAAAAAAATATACATCTAAATTTTGAATTTTGAATTTAAAAATTTATTTAATTTGGAAGAATTAAGAAAAAATTGAATTTACCCAACACAATTTAAAATTAATAAACCTTATAGTATGCTAAATATCATTAATCTAATGAAACATATTCATTTT
>BLXL01011067.1:0-10186 GCA_023170135.1 Acarapis woodi | reverse complement strand
TATAAAAGTTGTTATATGAATAGAAAATTAAAGCCTTTGATTTACTTAGATTACCTACTTTACATTGTTGATTCTTTTTATTGCTATTAACATAACTTTAAATTTAAATAATTCAAATTTGTATTACGAATATAGTTGAAATCTAGTTGATAATTTAAGCAAATGAAATCATACAAAGATTTATATGAAAATTGTAACCAATTTTAAAATTTGACTGCAAATAATGTGATTAGAAAATTTAAAAATAAATTTATTTATATTGAAACAATTACAAATAAATATACTTTTCATCACACATTGCACAACATTATAATGTAAGGGAAAAATGAAGAGCAAAAATGATTTATTTAAGTCGAGCATCTTAAATCTTATTAAGCCAAAATTTATTGATTAACGATAACTTTAAATGTCTTTCATTTAAAAATGATTTATGACCACTGTCCATCAATTTTAAGAAATATGATCCTTTAAGTATTGAATTATTTTCAAAAACTTCAAAAACCTAAAGTTTGACTTGTTAAAATAAAAATTCTTAGCAAACAAGTATGATATTTTAAGCCATTGAATGTCAACAGAAGCAAGATTTTTTGGCTAAATTAATCATTTTTGAATTGTCAATGTTCTTTATTTTTTGTCAGAAAAAATTTATCCTTAGTAATTCTAGTCAATTGATATTCGTACGTCTAGTATCAAATATCACTACGAGACCTGACATTATAAATAAAACAATATTTAAGACTTGTAACAAAGAATAGTTTATCAAAATTTTTGATATATCAAGTGAGAGGAAATATTTCAAACTGCTAATACAAGATTGAACATAAGTTCATTGTGATTTTCAGTCAATAAAATATTGTTTGACATATTGTCAAAAATTTGTTTGCCTTTTCCCCATGTTTCCCTTCTTGCTCGCAAAAATCTAATAATTAATTTTTTTTCATTTTACATACTATTGACTTGAATACGATTTTTTTTTTATTTTAAAATAGTTAAGCAGATCTGGCAAAGATTCAGTTTATTTACGACAAGTAGACTTGAAAAGTGAAGGAATGTATAGATGTGAAGTTAGTGCTGAAGCACCTGAATTTAAAACTTCAGAACTTGAAAAAGAAATGAAGGTATTCTGTAAGTAGTTTTTGCAAATGAAAAATTAAAATTGTAAAAAAATTTTTCAAATTTGATCAAAAACTTATCTTGGATATAAATTATTTGCTTGATATTTAAAAAAAAATTTTAAAAAATTTTCTTATGTAGTATTGCCGACTGAAGGACCTCGAATAACAGGCAGCAAAGCGAAGTATCAGATTGGTGATGAAGTTAAAATAAATTGTACATCTGCCTTATCGAAACCAGCTGCAAATTTAAGATGGTCAGTTTATTTTTCGAATTTGATCATGTAATTAATAAACTGTTATTTATATTTTATTGTTATATCATTCCAATTTTGATTTCAACATTTCAGGTATATAAATGATCAACAAGCACAATCTCATTACGAAAAAACGTACCCTTTAAAAATATTAGGAGAAAGTGGATTAGAACAAGTTACTCTTGGCTTACATTTTACTATAAATTCAAATCATTTTAATCATGGTGAACTTAGAATGCGCTGTACAGCTTCCATACATAAAGTATATGCAATGTCTACCCATACATTTGGTACACTATTGAGTAAGTTTTTGCTATTTCTAGAAACAGAAAAATCATATTTTACCTATAAAATTTTAGTGAATCTAAACTCAAAAGCCTATTCACCTATACAAGCCATATTCAAAAATATTTATCTAAATCTTTATGAGCTTACCTCCTTGTAATGCAAATCAAAAATAGATCTTTACATATTGATTGATTAACATCTTGATAAACCTTTTTTTTTTTTTCAAAGGCGTCCACAATCATACACGGTCCAATCATCCAAATGGTAAGAAAAAATATTTTTAATCAAACTTTTTGAATTATTTAAATTTAAAGTTATGTTAATAGCAATAAAAAGAATCAACAATGTAAAGTAGGTAATCTAAGTAAATCAAAGGCTTTAATTTTCTATTCATATAACAACTTTTATATATATGCAAATCACAATGAATTAAATTAATCGGGAAAAATTCATTTGCCTTATACCTAAACTAAAATTATAAAAGTTTTCGTTACAATAAAAAGAATTTATAAGTTTATTAAAAACTAAAAACAATACGTAAGCTAATCATTAATTTTTTAAAGAATGTTTTAGTCTATAAAAAAATTTATATGATTGTAAAATATTGATCAATTATTGTAATCGTTTTAAAATGAATTAGTTTGTTTTTTGATGAATAAATATAATTTTTTTTTTTAATTTTAACTCACGTCTACTCGTATTCCAGGAATAGGAAGAAATTGATTTGGTGGCCAATCATTAGGAACATAACGATAGAACTTTTAGAAAAAATACGAAATTTTTATAAAAGAATAAATATAGAATTTTGTATTAAAACTTACCTCAACATCATTTTTATACCATTTAACTAATTATAATTTAAAGATGAAATCAATAAGTGAAAAAATCAAGATGAAATGTTATCATGTTATAATATACTAACCAGAATATAATTGATCGTCATCTAATTCATAAGAACATTGCAATTCTATTGATTCGCCAAATATTGTAGGAGTCGGTATGTCGAGCATAAGTAATCTTAAGCTATGAACATTTTGAATTAATTTAATATATACTGTTAATGACAAATAAAAATTTTTCAGTAAAAATTTTCAAAACAATTGAGTTCAAAATTTTTAAATTTTAAATTAGTAAAACCAACAAAAAATTTGTATGTGACTTATATATGATGATGAAAACACTTTAAAATCATAAAAAAAATTTTAGCAAAAATTTTCTTTGTAGAAAAAATTTTGAAAAAAAAGTTAGATGTCTAGTTTAATGATTAATAAAAAAATTTTTAGTTTTTAAGGTATTATACTATTCGATCTGATGTAAAAAAATTATGTTCATCAAGAAAATTTTCCATTCAATCATTGTGAATGCATTCTGTAAATTGTTATTTGAATTTGTCACTCTTGAAATTTCTCGCAATCGTTTATTCATTACAAAGTGACCAAAATGGATTCAATCTTATCAAATAACTTGATGTTAATTTGAAACCACATTATCAGAAGAAAAAAAATAAATGATTGAATCATTATTTGGAAAGTGATAATGATTTCATAATAAACATTATTTATAGTCAATATATTGATTATCGTGAACAATTCAAAAAGGAAAATTTTTATCAAACTTTTTCAATCAATTGGAAGAAATATTTTGCGAATCAGATTCAAATATCAAGAATGATTTTGCAAAATTTAAAAATGATGATTATTCACAAACAGCTGAATCTTTTTCTTTTGATGAAATTTCAAGATTATTTTTGAATAAAATCTGAGAATTTTAGTTAAGGCATTCAACAACCCATGATGATGGCCTTGGTATTAATCGTATTTTTTTTAAATATAGCTTGAATGGGTTTAGGTTCGACAGTTAGAAATTCTATGGATGAAAAATTCAATGTTCAGATGAAAAAAATACACTTATAGAATGTACACATAAGAAAGAAGACAAATGCGAAAAAAAAACGGGAAACGGAAGTCCATTAAAAAAATATATTTTAAAATGCGAGTTGGCGACTTATCAGCAAAAAACACCGAGACTGCGGGTGCTGCTAAAAAAAGCTGTGATAAAAAGCCGCCGGCTTTCTCCTTGCACAAATGGACTATTGATCTTTTTAGCTGTTTTCTTTGCTTGATTTTTTCTTCGAAGAACGGAAGTTAAAGGTTTTATTATTTATAAAGTAAAATAAACTTTTTTGATCTTTCAGTTTCAATGAAAAAAAATTGTGTGATGCGAAAGGTATTAAATTTCATTGATATCCTCATAAGATTAGTCTATAGACATATTTCATGAAATTTATTCTAGTAAATGAATAAAAGATGATTACCCACAAACATTTAATAGGGCAAGTGTGTCAGAAAAAAGGGCATTCATAAACTGATTTATATATTTAGATAATGAAAGAGTTGGCCCGTTGACGTATCGCACTGTATGTATAATTTCTTAAAACATGATAACATTGTATTTCATCAATGTATATTTCAAGTTTTTTTAGGACGAACTTTCGCGCAAAGGCTAATCTCTTTTTTTAAATTATCTTTTTTATTTTTCTTTTTTTAGTTTTAAAGAAAATACATGGGTAAATATAAAAAAATACTATAGTGTACATCAAAATTGTGACAATATTTAATAAAAAATTGGAATTATAAAGCTCTTTTCAAAACTTATTTTTGACTACATTATAAATAGTTTAAATCAATATCCATTTAATCTAAAATTTGTTGTCTAAGTAACTTTTTTAATCTATAATATTCTAATCGAAATTCATTTTTGGGTTCAATATCAAAATATTGTTTGAAAATCTGATTGTTTTTAGCAAAAAGGTAAGCGATCTTTAATCACTTTTATAGTAACGATAATAAAAATAAATCCACCTTTTTTTTTAAAAAAAATAGAATGGATTTGATCTTCTAGTTTTGAAAATATACTTAAATTTTCTTTTCTTTTTGCAATTATCTTTTCGTAAAGATCAAGGTTGTGTCTTGAACAGTTTTGTTTAAAAATTATCTTTTAACCGACAATTTATTTAGACTTTTTTGATCAGATTTTGAAATTTTTACTTACAAAGAGCTAATAGTTGTAAAAAAAAAAAAAAATATTTGAAAAAATCTTTCATTCAAATGTTTAATGAATATTATTCATAAAAAAATTCATTAAACTAATATTGTGTCCTGCAATTTTTGAAATAATCTTTAAAAATTAAAATTTTTACATTGAGCTCTGTACAATTCTAAATCGACGTTTTTGAGCATAAAATTTATACAGAAAATTTTTTTTTTTTCATATTTTTCTCAGCCATTTAATTCAAATATTCAAAATTTTACACTTGAAGATGACTAAGTATACATTTGACTTGAAAGAAAAAGTGAATGAAATGTAAAATCGAAAAAATTTTTTTTAGTCAGATTTTCGAACATCATCGACATACAAGCGATCGATTTGTTATAAGTTTATAAATTTGAAATAATATTTCATACAGTTTTTTTTCACCGTATATATTTAGAATAGAGTGAAGGCGACTAAAATGTCAAACCACATTATGGTTAGTAGAAAAAATTAAATTTCCTAATTTTTATTCAACTCTCAAGAACATGAAGCATCCACTTTAGTAAATTGTTCCGAGGAAAATGTATGGGTCTGAGAAATCTTTAAAATAATGGTTATTTATTAATTCTAGAATAAATAGATGGAGAACAGAAAAATATCAATTAAAATAGCTACATTTTTTACGAGAAAAAATTCATAAATAATGATAAAATCATAACAATAACACTTCGATGAATATAAAGCTTAGGTCACATCAAAAATTGACTTAAATTTTTCTATGAGATTTCATTTTATTGAAAAACTACTCGAGAAATTAAATAAAAGAGTATATATTTATAAATAATATGTTTCAAATAATTAAAAAAACATTGACAAAAATCTTATTATATATTTTCAAAATTATTAAAAAAAAAATATTTTTTCATTTATTCTGAATCAGAAAAGTAAAAAATAATTATAAAAGGACAAAATAGAATTCATTTTAAATCGAGAAACGAAAAGATGTAAAAAACTATAAAAATTTGATTAATCTTTTGCAACTTTGTAGATGGGAGTTCAATAAGTCTTATTTAGAGCGGCCATATAATTTTAATATGACACTGCAAGGTGCTTACCACTTTGCCAATTAAATTGCTTAACGCCTAGCCTTGCAGAGCTAACTGACATCTTATTTCCCTACGACGTCTCTATGTTACTAATAATATTTTAATGGTACAAACTGAATATTGCCGGTATTGACGACACTTGTTTTTTTAAAAATTTTAAATCTTTGAGAGGTCTTTAAAAATTGTCAAAAAAAATTCATATATAAAAGCATCAATAGAATAAAAAATATGTTAAATAGATATCATCCACTTAATAAGAAAATTTAAAATAATAATTTAAGATGGAAACAAAGCGACTTTTTTGTAATTTTTTAAGAGTACAGTTAAGTTGAAATAGTTTCATAAATATTATATTTAAGAATTTTGAGAAAAAAAAAATATATTCAAAATAAAAAAATATCAATTTAATAAACAGAAAGTTAAAAAGTGATGTAAATTTTGTTTTCTCACATTGTTTACAATTTGCAAATACTAAAAACACAAACATGAAATAAAGTGTGATCAAGTGGTTGACTAAGTCAAGTGGATATTAGTGTACAAAAAGGATATCAAAAAAGAAAAAATTTAATCAAAACAAGTGAAAAGCAAACAACTAAATCTGTTTTTTATTGACCATTCAATTAAAAAGTAGATTATGGTCTATTGAAGCGAAAGTAGCGGTAACAGTATTTTTGCATATTGCTACCGAAATAATGATTTAGATTTTTATACAGTCAATTTTTATGTTCTAATAAGAGTTGGATAAGACAAGTAAAATTTAGTTGATTGTTTTGATTTTTTGCAACCGCAAAGCTGATATAAAGAAGCTACTTTTGCTTCAATAATTAAATATTATTTTGAACTCATTGTTTAAAGATGTTAAAATCATTATTTCTAAAACATAATCTATAATATTTATGATAAACTCGAGGTTCGAATAATGTTCAAACCATATTCAAATGATTATTTGAGTTCAATAAGATAAAAAAGACCCATTGGTTTGAATTTTGTTTCCTAGATATTTTGTTATCTGTAATTAAAAAAAAAAATTTAAAATTTTCTATTCAAAATTAAAAAGATTTTTAGTTTTTTTTTTGATTTCACAATTTGATGTGATTCAGTAGAATTTTTCGGATAGAAATAAATTTTTATTTTGAAAGTGTGAGATTAATTTTTTTCAATTTAATTGATTAGATAGTTCGCGTATATTTCAGATAAATAAATATGGTGTCAATGTAATTTGTGAAAAATCACATAAATCTATTTTTACAGAATCATTTCAAAAGATGATACTGTTATCGAATTCTATCAAGTAAGCGGATCTGGTTTGTTTAAAAAAATAATCTATTATAAATTTTTGAATCTGATTTGTTTTGATTAGACAATAAATAAAATCAGTTTTGAAAAATTACTAAAGAAATAATTTTTTTTATAAAATTTGAGAAAATCTTTGAAATATAATCAAAATTTAATTTAGTTTTTCAACAAATAATTTGTAAATAAGATGGATAAACTAAACTCTAAAAAAAATATTCTCATAAATGAAATGATTTTTTTCGATTCAAGACTAAATTTAAATAGAAACAATATAAAAAATTTTGATCAAATAAAATAATTATAGGATTTCACCAGACTAGCCTATATTTCAAGTTTTTTTATAAAAAAAAGTCATGCTTTGAAATGCAGAATGGTTAAAATGTTAAATTCTAAATTTTTCTATTTTTTTTATTACTAGTCAGAAACAACTGTAGTTTAATAAGAAATTTCATTAAATTTTCTTGAAGCATTTTTTGTTCTAATTTTTATTGACGTCCAAAGTTGATACATACCAAAAAAATTAATAAATTTAATATAAAGCATGTTCAATTAGATTTGATTTTAATTCCTTTGAATTGAGAAATCACTTTAAGTTCCAGGCAAAAGAATTTTTCGGCATTTTGAGTAAAGAAATTAATTAGCGCTAATTAATTTACTTTGATTTATAAGGTTTAGAGGCGATCATTTTTAAAATATGAGTTGTCAAATTTATTATTATTTTATGTTATTTTCTAACACAAAAAAAATTAAGCCAGACACTTTATTCGTTTCATATTAATCACCTAAGAATTAATTTATTTACACAAATAAAAAAATTACCTATCAAATGTAATGAACCGATCGATTAGAAATTTAAAATTTTTCGATTTGAATTTTTGATGAACAAAATAATACTTAAAATTTTTTTTTTGATGCAGTTTAAATATTGATGATTATTGAAACTCAAAAAATTTTAAACATCCGAAAACTAAAATTACCAATAAAGCAAAGCTCATTTTTTCTGGATTTATTTTAAATATTTTAAATTGATACAAATTTGATTTTAATGTTATTTAGAATTTTAAAATAGTTCATTCAATTCATCTGATAAAATTTACAAGAGAAAAATTTTTTATCAATTTTTTAGGCCACATTAATAGTTGATTTCAATTAATCAGAAGCCATCCTTTTTACTCATCGAATCACTTGATTTATATGCTAAAAAGAGGCTATGTAGATAAATATCATATTAACCATGTGAGAATTTCAATTGATGTGGCTTAAACTGACCTTAAACTGTAAATGCCATTCACAAGTTTACGGCAGAAATGACAGAATTGAAAGTAAAAAAGAAAGTATCAAAAATTGGCAATTAATGCGTTTGCGCATTAGTTGCATTATCTAACGCCCATTTGCTATTTTATTTTGAGTTTTTATCCCATAAATTTTGCATAGAAAAATACAGACTTTTAGTGCTCAATAGTCTACCTTTTTTATTCCATTTTAGTCGAGGAAAAAGAAATCAAGACACTATCAAAGCCGTTAAATCTCGGCCAAAAAAAAAAACCATAAAATAAAAAGTTAATTTCAAATATGATAGACTTTTTCTTAAATTTATTAAGAACTATCTAGAATTTTGCGAAAAACCTAAATGAAAAGCAATTGATTCGTAATGAAAAATTATAAAAAAAAATATATAAAAATATGAAAATTTTATACGCTTCATTTGCTAAAAATTTAGATAAAAGATGTGTGAATCGGATCCTTATTAATAATATAGAGTAACTACCTATTAATTGTCAATATTTAAAAAAAAAATTTTCAGAAACAAAATCTGATAGCTGAATTCTCGAAATTCAACACTTTCTAATTTTATGAAAATTTAAAAAAAATTTTTTTAAATTTGAAGTTTCTATTTTGCAAAAGATTGAAAAATTTTATTCACAAAATTATCAGTTTGATACTAGCTAACATTTTCAAAACTCCTCGATCGAAATTGAAATTTTCTAACAAAAAAGAATTTTAAGATTTAAAAAAATGGGTGACTTGTTCAGCCAATCAACAGATTTTCAATTCCCGGCCAGGTTTTTATTGAAATTTTATCTCCATTTTAAAATTCATTCTTTTGAATTCTTCATTTTTTATTTTCTAAAAATTTTGATATTTATAAAACTGCTTCCTCTTTTTCTGCGATTTGCAGTTCATTGATGATTCTTATTTCATTCATTTCATTATAACACATTTTTACTTTCAGTTAAGTTTGTTTTGGTTAGAAAATATCAAAAGATTTGAATTTTTTACCTTTGATATACTAAAATGTTAAGCAAACGAATTTTTATTATAGATTATGTATGAACTGGACATTATGATGAGCGTACTTGATTATCCTAAAATTTCATCAGTTTTAGTGATGAAATTTAATTTTATTTTATTTACTCAACGTTTTTGACTCGTAAGCCAATTTCTTTCTAAAAATATTTTAGACATCAATTTTCAAATTGATTTTCAAGAATAAAATTTTTCTTTCGATAAATTTGATTGATTTTCGAAATCTTGATATTATTATTAAATTAGAAAATCATTTTTTTTTAATTCAACTGAAGCTTTTGTTTTTAAGATTCTTATCTAGTTTTTTTTTTCACTGCTATAAAAACCACTAATCATTCTGTTTGTTCATAAAGTTAAATAAGCGCCTAAAAATTTTTTAAATAAAAATTGAGTACAATTTACTATGATTCGAGGCGTACTAACTTAGTTTGATTAAATTAGTCTATTTTTTTCTATTTCACAAATAATAATGTCATTGTTGACTAGCTCATTAAAATAAGCTTAAATTGTTCAAAGTAAAACAATGAGTCAAATTTATTTACTAGCGATGTAAAACAAATTGTAGCCTATAATAACAATGCTAACATGCTTGTACAAGTTTTGTGATATTATTTTTTTGTAATTCAGTATAATGCTTTTATGCTCAGGCTTTTTTTCATGAACCTTTATTAATTATGACTATTTGCATCTGTTTAATAGTTGCTAATTGTTGTTTACGTGATAAAGATAATCTTAGACTATTTCAGTTTCGTAGTTTTCAAATACAAATTTTTTTTATTCAATCTTG
>BLXL01011066.1:0-10823 GCA_023170135.1 Acarapis woodi | reverse complement strand
AGCTATGGATGGCGGTAAGTTTTTTTTTTCACTTATGAAATGATTAATATTTTTGGATTGCTAAATTTATAGCTTTATAACAATTTCTTTCCGTCTAGACATCACTGATGGTAAGGTTCGATTGGTAAGTGTATCAATTGATGGCGACGATCCACTTCAACATGCTCGACCAACAAATACATTTTCATTCGAATCAGGACATGGTCATATAGTACAATTGTTACAATTACCGTTGAACGGTCTTTTGGACAGATTAAATCAATTTTCCGAACACGATGTTATTGATAGCCGAGTATACGCATATGCAATGGGTTTAATGGAAGGAGAGAAAATGGCCTATGGTAACATGCAGACTAAAGAAGATTTAAATGAGATGTAATAGTAATTTATATATAGAAATTTGAATATTTTTTTGGGAAATTTTTATTCATCACTGTACAAAATAACATTGTATTTTTTACGTTTACTGACTTTTGGTCATTTTGTTTCATTTTAACATTGTAAATACATTTTTTTTCTGATATTTAAAATAAAGTAAAAATTTCTATTCAAAAATTTTGTCTTATTTATTTTTTAGAATATATAATATGTAAAATTTCTAAGAATATTATAAGTTACGTCGATAAAGAATTTCCATATGTATATTAACTTGTTAAATATAAATTTTATAAATTTTGATGATGACGAACCGCATTTCATATATTTCGAGTTTTGAAAATTCAAATATTTAATTAAAATATTTAAATTTATATTTTTCTATTATATTCGATTTCAGCTTTCAATTTGAAAGATAGTCGAGCTAAATTTGTAGACTATGAATTTTTTCAGTCTAGACAGCTCATGTTAATTATTTATTTAATCATAGACAATTTATATTTGGTTTTGATCGATATTTACTTTTAACTCTATTGCCGGCAGTCTTTGATAACGATTTACGTGGCAGTTTTGAGCTTCTCAAAGATCTTTAATACTTAAACATTCGAGTAAGCTAATTAGTGCGGATTTTGTCAAAAATTAATACATGCTAAAAAATAGATATAAAACTACAAAAATTGAGAAAAATCTTTGGAGGTTCTAATATATACTATTTGATGAAATAACTTAATCTTAGAATTCGAAAAAAAAAATCATTTTTAAAAGTTTTTAATTTTCTTTATAAATTTTTATTGTTAACATTAAATGTTCAAAAATCTAAAACGACGAAATTCATTGACGACTAATATTTTCGAAAAAATAAAAAAAAATAAATTAATAAAAAGTTTTTTATGAGTGTAATATTCTTAAAAAAATATACTTTCTCCGATGTCTTAATTATAACTATGCTCAAAATATTACAACTAGTATCGGTGTTCTCAAACAAATCTTTATCAAAAAAATTGAGTATTTTTTGTAGATTAATATTTAATACATGCATCAAAAATATTAATTATTTAATATTTTATTTTATAATATTTTGTTAGAGATAAATACATTCGATTGAATATCTGGCTTTTCAAATTTAATAAAAAAATTTAATATAAGTACAATAAGTTATGTTTGCTATCAATTATTTATCGAATATCATCGCTTGAACTAATTCTATCAATTATGAAATTTGATATTCTCTTATGTGAAAAATCTTTGATTGCAACAGAATTCATATAAAAGCAAACATCCATCAGCAAATACTCCTACAATAAAAAATTCTTAATTGGTAAATTTTTGTTCACATCTGTTTAGCAAGAAAATTTAAAATATAAATAGATGAAATTTTTATTTTCACATAGACTTCAATTAATTCATTCAAATCTAATTCTATTCGTCGAACAGCAATCAAAGCAAAAAATAAAATATGACGATTGAAAAATTCAATGATAATTTTAATTAAGGTTTAATTTTATTATTCATGGTCAAGTGTTTTTTCTGTTTAATCATATAAATTATAAATTTAATTTAAATAATTAAAAATCATCACAATAGTTAATTTTCAACTTATCTGACTTTTTAGATTCAATTATAACTTTTAAAATAATTAGAAAATGTATCTATTTGAAATTTTAGTTCTAAGGATGATCATTTTAATGGTTATTCGATTTAATCAACCGCAAGTATATTGTCTGACTGACAATAAAGATGGAATTTTAAACAGCATTACTAGAATGATACAGTTCATTGATAGAAAAGATGATTCTAAAAAAGGTGAAATATTGAATATAAAATTCGTAGAAATGGAATATATAAAAATCATTGTTTTATTTGTTTTCAAAAAGATTTCTGGGGTCGTGAAATTAAAGACGAGAATATCGGATGGTTTAACTTAGGTAGAAAAACAGAAATTCAAAGAGATAACAATTCGAAAATAAGTTGGTTTACAAGACTACAAAAATTAAACTTTCATTCCACACACGACCTTGATGAAGTGTCTCTTTCAAACAAAGAGCAAACAATGCAAGATGCAAGTAAATCACTGAACCAATCTAATTTGGATATTTTGATGCCTTATTTTAATTATTCTAATTACAATCTTTTTAATTATTACAATTTCTCAACCTTCAAATTATCAAATTATAATTTTAATTTCTCCAATTGGCAATTACCTAAGATGTACTACGCTAATGAATTAAATTATTCAAGTAGTTTGCCCAACATAAATTTTACAATTAATTTTGATACAAGCAAAGACTTACTTTCAAGTTTTCCTTTTGCAACGCTTAAAGCCCGATATTATGGAAATTTACTTAACAACAGAACATCAGTTAGTGATAATTTAATAAATTCTACAATACCTTCATCTTTAAATGAATTTAAAAATGATTTAATTAATTTTCGCGAAAGACTTATAAATGTATATAATAATTATACAAGTTGTATACATCCTTGTAGTGGTAAGTAAATAAACTTAGTTCAATTCATATCACAAACGTTAATTTTGTTCTTTTTTTTTGATCAAAAATTCTGTCATAATGATGATTTGAGTGCTATATATACATGTTTGATTAGCTTCTTTTGTATAAATTTTGCTGATCTATTTTATTTCCCTATTTATTCATGATGTTTATAACGAATATTATTGCTTTTTTGAAATAATTATTAATTTCTTAATCAGATAAAATTGCTTAAATGATTAAAAAAAACTGACAATAATTTATTAATTTATTGATAATTTTAACGATTTTTTTTATAAAGTACTGTTAATTATAAAAATAAAAATGTTATTGTCTTATGAAATATTTAATAGAAAAATTTATACATAAATGGTAATATTGTAAAATTGAATGAATGTAAAAATAATGGATCATTTCCAACTAATAGACACTGAAAATAAATAAGATTTTCACAGAAAATTCTTAAATTCAAAAAAAAAATATTCCACAAAATAAAACAAAAAATTTCTACCCAAATTTTAAATATTTTTATATATTTCTGGATAAATAATTAGCAAATAATCAAAAAGTATATTTAGTTTTGACACAACTATTAATCATTATTTTTTGAAAAATCAAAAATTGACTAATGTTCTTCTTTGAAAATTTTTTAGATACACAAATCAAAAGAAATGCTATTTCGGCTAAAATTACAATCAACGGTTGTGGCCCGAGTTACTTTTCCGAACGTCAATTGAAACTTATTCCGTATGGAGAATTTTTCAAAGTAAGTTTATTGCTCAATTAATATTTCAAATATTTTGAAATAATTTTTTCGATTGTTTAGGATTGTTGTAACATTCACGACTCTAATTATGCTAATTGTGGTCTCAAAAAACAGGAAGCTGACTATAACTTTCTTGATTGCATGTTGAATACAATTAACAAGACTAGTGTGGAGGATAAAAATATTTGGCCCAGGATAAGAAAAACGTTCGGCTATGCACTTTTTGGCCTTGTTGATAGGTTATTATTTAGTGTTTTTGAATTGGTTAATTTAAATAACTATCTATAATCCTGGAATTTATTTATAGGTTTGGATGCAAGGCATGGGAAATTAGTCAAAAAGAAGTGTGCTTTTGTGAATAAATTCTTCAACCAAACATTAATGGACAAAAAATACTTCAAAAATTTTTTTGCAAAAATTTTTATTTATTGAATTATTATTTAAATACCTAAAAAAGTATTGAATAATAATATTTATCATTCTGAATATCTCATTGTTTATAAATAAACGACGTATTTTTTCAACACATATGTTTGTTTACAAATTAATTTACTGGCTAGATGAATTTTGATCAAATGATTAAATTAGGGGAATATTTCTATTCATTTTTAATTGGCTTTTTGCTGCTTTATAAATTCTTTGCCATATTGCACTAAATTTTTCATATTTATCATTCGGAATCGCATTTATAATCTATTAGGTAAAAAAGAATGGAACATCGGGATATTGACAATAAAAATAATGCTCAAAAGAACAATGAGCAAAAAAAAGAAAATGAATTTATAAATTCATCATTGTCTGCTCAAATAAATAAGCAAAATAATGCTGAAAATTCCGTAAAACCATGGATGTCCTATGCGATGGCAGTTTGTAGTGGCCTTAAAAATCAATTGAATAATGCAGACCATACGATTTCGATTCTTGAATCGAACACCAATTCAAAAGATATATCAATCAAACACTTGACAAATCAGCGTAAAGTAATGAGCAATGTATTACAAGAACTGAATAATTTAACTCAAAAAACAAAATATATTGAACAGTCGTGTTTAAAACCAAAAGAAATAAAGAAAAATGAAGAAAAAATAAATGATGAAGTGAATAGAAAAACAGGTGAAAAATTGAAAAAATCTTTTGATAATCTTGTTAAAACATGGCAAAGTAGTAATCAAATAAGTAAATTTACTAGCCAACCAAGAATTCAGAAATCATTCATTAAATTTTCAAACTCAGAACTTTTAGCTAGTATTGTAAATAATGAATTTAAATGTAGCATATGTCAGGAAATCATGATTAATGCAACTAGTCTTCAATGTGGTCATTCGTTTTGCAAGGTAAGTTTCGACGGTAAGATTTTTTAAAGAATTATTAAAAAAAAATCTCAAGGTGTGCATCGATGAATGGTTGGATAAAAATAAGAAATGTCCAGTTTGTAGAACATCTATTAAACACGGAAACAATAGATATCATGTTTTACCTATTGATAATTTTTTGTCCCTTTATTATCGAAATTTTACGAGTCAAGAAGAACAAGCAAACAGGTTGAGACTAGTAAATGAACATCGTTCAAAGAAAGTAACAATAGACAATAATCCACCATCAGCTACTCAATCCCGTCCAAAGCGACAAATCCGATTCGAATTTGATCTACCAACCTCTCTAAATCAAGTCGATTCGATAATTCAAGAAGAATTGAATTTAGATGATTTGGGAGAAATTATTTATTCGATATTACCTTCTTTAGAACGAAGAACAAATAATTTTGATAGATTAGTACGTCCAAGAAGATTAGAAACGGATGATTTTTCGAGTGAGATGAGTCAAGCATTGTTGGAACAAGATGCAGATTTTTTAAATGGCAGAAACGGAACAATATTAGCCGCACGACGAAATTCATCATTTAATAATGGATTTTCTCAAGTGAATTATGATTATTTTGATGGCGATTCAGCCATTTTTGAAACACAATTGACAGACACGAATATTGGACATTTATCTGACTCAGGGTATAATTTTACCGGTGATTTATTTACTGTTCCACCATTATCAAATCGAAATAGATCAAATCGATCTAACTTGCAATTTAGAGGTAGATCACTCAAATCAAGAAATAAACATATAAGATCAAATAATAGAGTTAAATTATCGAATCCGAGGCAATTAGGAATTTTAACAAATAGTGATCCGGGTATATCTACAAACCGACCACCTGCTAGTACAAATAGATTGAGTTTGAATGACAGAGATGCGCCATCAAATGAGAATAGATTTGATCTCAATAAAATTTTGAATAGCACAAGAAGCAATAATTCGAATCGACTGTCAGAAATAAGGGATTATGATGCGACAAGCAATTTTAATCCTAATTTAAGGCCTCGAAAAGCTATCGAGAATCTTTCAACCATCCAATCAAGAAGAAATCGACGACGTAATTCAATTAGAGCAAGACATCAAGAGCGTAGATGTAGACGAAGAAAACGAAGATCTGACATCAATGATTTCATTCTTGATCGACAATGATTCCCTAGTTAAAATTTATAAAATATCCTATTCAAAATTATGATAAAAAATTTTTCGATAAATCTTTTTTTATTTCAAATGCATTTTTTTTTTCACCCAAAAAAAATTTTGACAATAAAGTTTATGAGATTTCACTCAGAGGGAGATTAGTTTTTATTTAAATTTTTTTTATCAAGACAATTAGAATGATATTAGATTTGATCAAATCATTTAGAAATCTTCATAATAACTCAAGAAATCTATAAAGCTACTCTGTAATTAACATAATTTCTTGAAGAAAATTTTTTATAGTTTTTGAGAAGGCTTTCAAAAGTTTTTAGTCAAATAGAAAATTTTTCTTAAAGATTGACTATTTTTTAAAAATTTTTTTAAATCTATCGATCTTTTGTTAAAAACTCTAAATATTTATATGTTATAAGTACTAATTAATTGAAATCGAAATGTGTAAGTTGAAAAAATTGATTATTTTAATTTAATATATTTAGCTGCGATAAAAATTTTTGATTTCTTTTCAAATTTTTTATGAATTTTTTCAATAAACCTTAATGTGTTTTACTGAAAATAATCAATAACGAATACATTTCTAATGAATAAAATCGTATTGAATTTTTCTAAAATTCATCAAATATTCATTAAATTAGAAACTGATTAAATCATTGAACGTCTGAATCAAATTAAAAGATTTTTTCAACATAATTCACCAATGGGAGCATTCTTTAGCCACAAATCATGCATATAAGTATACAAATCACCTGAAACCGAGACCTTATAAGGTGTCGGATTATTATGACGTATAATATCTGGACGAATTTCATTAAGTGATTCTAAGAATTTTTTCTTAGATTCTTTCAAAGAAATCAATTCTTTTTTATGTTCGCCTGGGTAACAGAGCTCAAGTAAAGGTTTGATAGTTTTAGGTGTCACGTAGGCTCGTTTACTCTCCTGAAACGGATGTCTACAAAGAATACGCTTTTCAGGCTCTAAATTTGTTTCTTTGAAACGAGTCATTAAATCAATTAAGGCAGTTCCATCACTAGAATACAATCTGTAAAGTAACTTACGACATGGTATAGTCACTTTCTCAACGTCATAACTTAATTTAATGCATGCCTTATTGTTTACTTCCACTAACTAAAAGTAAATGTATTTTATAAAAATTGACGAAATAAAAAAAAAATGAATTAAAATGAATTCAGAAAAAAAAAATATTTTTGTTTACCTTGTAAACGGCACCTAAAGCTGATTGTTTTTGACAAGTAACTAATTTGGTACCTATACCAAACGCATTTAATTTATGATTTTGTTCATTAAGTGAATAAATGGTTTCTTCATCAATATCACCACTGGCAATTATATTTACATCATCGAGAATTCGAACTAGATCATCATGTGATCTGCCATTTACAATCAGTTTTTTATCTTTGTGGGCATTTTTAATTTTATTGAACATTTTATGAATCTCAGTAGATAAGTAAGCTAAATCTCCACTATCTATTCTGCAACCGAATGATTTATATCCTAGTTCGATGAGTGCCAATATTACAGAAGTAAAGTTCAACATTCCACTTCTTCACAAAAAATGAATGTTTATATTAGTATCAAAATAAATTTAAAGTAGAGCACATGTTTGATAATAATTTTATAGAGAACTTACTTTAGAACATCATAAGTATCAAGTAATGCCGTGAAATTGCTTGGAAACGAGATCGCATATGCAATAAATGATGCGAACTCACCGTCGTTCGCTTGGTTCAGCAAAACTTCAAGAATATTTTCAATTTTAACGCGATAATTCGAACATAACTCAACAAAATTTACTTCAACGTCCATTCCAGAAAATTTCAGGTTCTGAAATTGAAAAAACGAAAAAAAAAAAGGAAATAATTTACTGTTTAAAAATAGAATAAATAAATGATTACCTTTTGACTGATTTCTTCTAAACTTGTATAGGACATGATGAAGGAATGTGCTTGTGTGCCTACAACAGGTATATTGTATAATTTGCCGGCTAAAACATTTGATGTACCATCAAAACCAGATAAATACGAATATCTAAAGAATTGATTAATTTAGAGTATCATCGATTGAAATGAAAAAAATCACACAAACCTAGATGCAGACAGTGCACCATCTGGGCCCTGTGCACGTCTTAAGCCCATTTCTAGTAGTTTCACTTTTTTATGATTGGAATCATTTTTATATTTACAAGTAATCGCATCAGCGGCAATACGATGGCGTGCAGCATTTGTTGCAACAAGACAAGCATAATTAACCAATGTTAATAAAGTGGTTTCTAAAAGTTGTGTGACGGCCAATGGTCCTTCTACTCTAATTAATGGCTCTCTTGGAAAACAAATTGTACCTTCTTGCATCGAGTAAATTTTAACATCTTTCACTGTTAGATTAGATAAATAAACAAAAAAATCTTCTTCGGTGTTAGATGGTAAAATAGTTTTAATATACTGAATATCTGTAAATGAATACGATTAAATTATAAATATTAATCTAAAGGCAAGAGGATAAAAATAAAATTTAAAAAAAAAAAAAACAAATAAGCATGATATTTACCGCAATGAGTAAACCGAAAATTGTTAAGAAAGAGCAGAATTTCATTTAGACCGGCAAAAACAGTAAATTCACCTAAATATATTATTTAAATAAAAAAAAAGAAATTTAAAAGTTTAATTAATGAAAAAGAATTAAAAATTACCCTTGAATGGATTTCGACGAAAAAACAAATCAAATACTGCAAAATCATTTTGTTTGCCACTCTTCCAATAAGCATACACCATTGTTAATTGATAAAAATCTAAATAAATAAATATGATAAAAATTCATTATTTCTTCAACATTTTACAAAACAGCAAAAGTTTGATAAACTGATGATTTGAAAATTAATTCAATGATTATTTTTAAATTATTTACCTGTAAGCAATGGTTGGACAATATTGTTGTGGTTCGTTTCACACGAACTTTCACAATTGTTCATTAACATTCTTTTTTAATCTTTACTTTTGCTAAATTTGATTTGATTTTGGATAATGCTGACACAGAGCTTAATTCTGAACTAGTTTGAACGATTTAATAATGAGTTTACTTTTAAATTGAACAAATAAACAAATAAAGTATCCTAGTTTGTTTATTAAAAATTATATAGCACTTAAAGGCTACTAGATATTTTTATCTTTGTCATCTCTTAAAGTAGCTTCACTAAACGCGTTAATAATTAAATTATATATGTACTATGATTCAAATTAATTTGTTCGCTTTTTAAAGTGAAACACTTATAGTTGATCTTATTCGCTCGAATTTCCATTATCACAAAAATATACATGTAATTTCTAATGAATTATAAACAATTTATACAGTGCAACGCCACCTAATCTTTATTAGTAAGCATATCACAAAACACCACCTATCGTTCTAGGATTTAATTTACACATAAATCTTGGAATAAAGATCAATCCAAATTTAACTTTTAAGCTAACCAAATTTAATATTAATTTATAATTGGTGAAAGGGTAAAATTTTATATTCAACGGGATTATGATTCATACAAAATAAGATTCGAGAGGGCGTTAGGGAGGAGTGTGATTAAGGAAAAAATCGTTAGAATTCAATTTATAATCCTTGTAAGAATAATATGATATATATTTAATATGTTTTTTTTTAAAAATTTAGTTCAAATGTCTATCTGTACTTCATGCAAATTTAAATAATTTCATTAAAATATGAAATCGAAATTCTTTGAAAAAAGTTGTAGATAATATATAATATATGCTTATTTTTATTTGTCCATGAAATATTTCACCATGAAATGCGAACGAAAAATGTTGCAATTTTTTTAAAATTTTTAGTAAATTGTTAATTTCAAATAAATTCAAGCTTAAAAACGTCTTTTTATTTCCTAATAAATTAAATTATTCTCAACTCAGAATATTGATTAAATCCTTCAATAGTCTTTGATGAAAAGACTTTTCAAAAATATTGAATACAAATTTTATTGAATTCAAACATTTAATAATAAAAGTTTCTTTGAATTTTCGGATTCGAATATTTGTGTGAGAGAAAAACTTAATAATCTCAAGTTTAGACATGACTTGATAATTAAAAAGTCAAAATTTGAGATAACAGAAGTTTTTTAGAATTGCATAAACAATTCAAAATAAAAAATATTGAAATTTATTTAAATGCAGCTAAAATTCATATTAGCGCAATAAGTCAAATAATTAGTCTAAAATGAGACTAAAAGATGTTAAAATATAAGCGAAATTAAACACGATTAATTTTTTTTTTTGAAAAAATCTGTCGGATAGAAAAATTTTAAACAAATTAGTAACATTTTAAAAATAATATTTACTGATTTGTAATGATAAGCTTTTGTTTTTGATTTTTTATAAATGAAAATTTTTTATTGAATTTTCTGATAAATTTTTCTTAGGTTTTTATTTCAATTGATGTCATATTTAAATGAAGTAAAAATAAAATCACTTCTTAACTAACTGAAAATAAATTTTCAAATAAACGAATATTTTTTAATATTATTTAGAAAAATAAAACTGTTCTTAATATTGGCTAGTTAGGATGTAAATAATAAAATTAGGACTACGCCTTTATAAATTTTTATGCATTCTTCTATTCAATTTTTAAAAAGCCAATCTAAAATTTTGATT
>BLXL01011065.1:0-17174 GCA_023170135.1 Acarapis woodi | reverse complement strand
TGAATCAAATTTTAAATAAATATTCGAACTAATTTTTACAAATCAAGAAATATTCAATTAACTAATGTCTGATTGAAATTTTTATGAGTAAAATTTTTAGTATTTTTTAATTTTTTTGTTATATTTAATCAATCATACTTAACAATATTTGAAATGATTTGAATTGTCTTGTTCAATTGTTTTTTGATTATCATATTTCATTGTGAGTTTGATTCTCATTTTATTTTAAGTTTTGAAAATCGCAATATTTTAAATTTTATAAATTAAATATTTTTATCAAATAAATCGCAAATAAAATTTTAGTGAAATTAATTTCAATTTGAAAAAATTAGTATCAATAAAAATATCTTGATGTATAAATTAAAATTCCTAAATTATTTAGAAGTTCAAATTTAAATAATAAGCGTTCAATAAAAGTTTAGCAAAGCTTATAAATCATTTTTGAATTTTTTATTGCAATCTAAATTGTTCTAAATTTTATTATCATCAATTTTTATAAATTAGCTATTATCTATTGCTATTATAAAGTAATGCCATTTGTTTAACAAAGACTAGAATATATCAACATAGTTTAAAAAACTTGCTAAACTATCTAAAATTAGGTTGTTTTTATGTTCAATCAAAAGCGAGAGTATAATTTTGAAAAAAAATTATTCCTCATTATCAATCAGGAAAAGTATTTTGTCTGATTTATTTAATTTTTTATTGATATTTAAAATGCTGCGTGTCAATACTTTTTAAGGACATTTCTGAATAAATGAATATTATTTTTTTTTTATTTGAAAAAAAATTACATTCATCTTCTTGATTCGAATTTCATGTTTTTTACTGTTTTTTCAAAGTCACAATCTGAGAAGCAATTTCAATAATAATCAATTTGAATATACACATTTAGGTGTAAATAACTTTTTTTCGGATGAAAAGATTTTAATCAAATATCTAATAATATATATATGTATATATACATTCATTTTTAATGCGATAATTCATGAAACAATTGAGAAATCGATTATGGTAATCATGATTTGCATCAAATTTAGCTGTATTATTTGTTAAATAAAATATATATCTTTTACAAAAAAATAAAAGCAAATACAACCTTGGCCTCATCGATTAATTTTTCGAATTCAAAACAAAAAAACTCAAGCTTCCAATAGAATCTATTAGTCATCAAATAAACTAATTTAGTAATCATTGATAGTTTTAGCATTTTCATGATTAAAAATTTCTAAGCTTAAGTGTCGATTAAGTATAATTTTACGAATAGCTTGTGAAAAAAAAATTTTTAACGATACATCATTACGTATGATGTTATTAAATTTACACTAAATTTTAAAAATGATGTAGTGTTTTAAGTTCAATATAAAGAAATTGACGCCATCAGAATCAACGTTTCTTAATTGAAATTTCAAAGCAGTAAACGGTGAATAGGAAATATTTCTTAAATTTAAAGGAATTGGTTTTTTAGAATTAAAAGCCAAAGAAAGGAAATTGCTAAGAATAATTTTCGAAATTAGCTTGAATTTCGCTCTCTCAAAATAATCGAGGGAGAACGAATATAGTGAATAATTTAAATACAACAAAATAAATTTTGTAAAATTATAAAAAATTAATTTTAAAATTCATTAGAATGATTGTGAGAAATTATTAGTTCGAATAAGAACGAAATAAAAAACAAAATCTAAATGAAAAATTTTGAGAAAAATTATACATAAAGATATTTGTAAAATTGTTGATCAGAAGTTAAAATCTCCGGCTAAATTTTATATTTTTAAGTTTTCAACGAACTCGATTTAATGAAAAATTTTTACTGAATTTTCTCTGAAGCAAACGGCTAAAACTAACAAAAAAATATTGTCTCTGAACATATAATTCATATCACGAAATAAATTATTGGCCTTTTGCATTCTAATTCGAAAAGAAGATTTTTATTAAATCGATAAAAATTTTTTTAGTTTCAAAAAATATGAAAGTCTTCAGATCATATTTGGAATTGTATGCTTATTATTTTTAATAGTCGCAAAAATTCATTTTATATTTTTAATCAAATTCCATGAATTTAATTAAAAATTATACTTGAATTTCCTCTTAATGTCAGTCTATCAGCCAATAGTAACTTGAGCAAATTATTATACAATCTTGAGTAATAATAAAGAGTCATTAATTTAAACAAAAAGAATTAATTTATTTTTGAAATTAGAAGATATTCAAGTTATAATTCTTACATTGCCAAACAGTTTATTTATTAAATTTTTATTTTTCAATTTTTGTTTGATTATTTAGAATTTCATTACCATTCCAATCACAATTCGGATTAGTTTTTGAAACGGAATTAATTTTGCCTTGAAAATTTTCTAATTAGCTTGAAAATAAGATTTATATTTTTTTCATAATAAATGTTATAAATGTATCAATAAAATATTATTAGGTAAAATTTATTTTGATGATTCAGATAATCGTATAACTAAAAAAAATCTAACAACATTTTGATGTTCATACATATGAATATCAAGATTTGAATAAAACTACTGAAACTATTTGTATCAAGTCTGTGTTTAAGTTTAAATCCAAAATCTCAATTCTATATAATTAATTAATAATTATGTTTGATTTTATATAATTTAAAAGTTTAATTTTTCAATTAAAATTTTAGAAATTTATTGAAAAAGGAGATTTCTGTTTTTATTTATCAAATTTTTTTTTTCATTATCGAATTTGAACAAAAGTGATAGGTCATAAAATTTTTACAGATTGAAGAATTAGTGAACTTAATCAGAAAGGCATAATTTATTTAAAAATTTTATACAATTGAATAAAAAGAAAATTGATAGGTAAAAAAAAGTTGGATGCTTAAATCTTAAATTATTACAATGAATAAAAATTCGAGGTTTAAGGGTAGAAATCAAGCCGAGAAATAAACCACGATTGTTTTAACAAAATAGATAACAATAGCAGAAACGAAACATAAAATCAATGGAAAAGTTTTTCGTTATAAATTTGTATCAAAAAAACATGCTCTTTCACCGATAATTAGGTTACTTATTGACACATGTGTAGCCTACAAACATTTATTAATCAATTTAATTCGACAATGATAGCAGATGAATATCCAAATTTTTAAACAAAAATTTTAGGTAAGGCTTAAATAAGATTATCAAGGAACAATTCTATTCTAATAAGATCATTTTATTAATGATCTTAATTCTATACTTTTACACGGTGTTGATTTGATAATTATCAATTGTCAATTTCAAATAATGAATCAATGAAAAAATATGATATGCTTTTGAATGAAGACAGGGAAAATTCGAATATTTTCCATATCAAAGTTTCATTTTTAATAAATATAAAAAAAAATTTAAAATATACTCAATTTAATTTTTTCGAATAAAATTAAATATGTGCTTTCTTACATGTAAATTACTTAACATTCCAAAATTATTGGATTTAATTGCTTTTGACTATGAAAAAGATATTTTTCAATTTTAAAATTGAGAATAACTCACAATACGCAATTAAATGTTAAAAAAAAAATTTTGATAAAAATTATTTGCACAATTCATTTTATTTGAATAAAAATTTTATAAAATTAATAAGGAAATTCAACTGTCTTGTTTTTTATCACAAGAAATTTATCATTGATTCAACGTTCATAAATTTGAAAAAAAAATTTGATTATTATAATCCATATTATTATAAGTAACAATTATATAAATATATTACTGTTCAAAATAAAAATCAACTTTCTTAAGATCAGGTATTACTTTTTTATAACATCTGATATTGAACGTGAAACCACTAATTTGTTATAAGAAATTTGATATTACTTTAAAACGTGTGATTTCAAAGGTATGTGGTTTTAAAAAAGGCAATAACAAAAAAAATTTTCATAGGCTTAAAATTATCTTTTTTAACTGGATGCAAAGTAAAATACATTTAACAGCATTACATGGATTTATCTGATAATTTTTGAGAATCACATACTAATAAATTACCATACTTTAATGTTAGAACCTAATTGAATATTTATAATACTACAAATAATAACTTTACAAACAAATCAGTTTATTCGACGAGATGTAAAAAAGAAAAAAAATCAATTTTCTAATTATCTGTGTTTTGATCATGATGAAAAATTATTTGATAATATCAACTTGATATAACCATACTTATTTAAATGAATGGCTTTATCACTTATTTAAATTCAATCGTTTATTCGATTCATGTTTCGAAAAAAATTTCAAAGTCAGTCTTTTCGTAAAATTTGAAATTTGTTTGTTTACGTTAATTTATGATTCCGTAATTTTAATTAATCTTTAAGATAATGCTTAAAAAAAATGCTTTAAATTTCAAAATCAAGTGCTTGAAGTTCAAATCATGTATAATTTGATTCGCAAAGTTAATGAACTTTTTTTTTCCATATTTTAAGGCATTAATCAATTATATTAACATCACGCACAAAGAATAAAATTATTCTTTCGAATAATAAGAAATATTTTAATGATTAGCCAAAAATTTTAGACTTAATATAATAAAATTGAATGATTATAATTTAATTATTTGCTCATTTTCGCCACAACTTTTTTGTCTACTTTATTTGATTTAATGTAAATCATTTATTTTTAAATATATTTTACTTCTTTCTTTTTTTTACATTTTCATCTAAGATTTTTTTAATTATTTGAAAAAAATGAATGTATTAATTTCAAAATTTTTAAAAATTATATTTCCATTCAATTTATTTCAATAATATTAATTGATCATATTTTTCTATAAGCCACAATATTTTGTATTTTATATATATTTTATTTTTTTGCGATTTTAGAGTAAAAATGTAAAACATATTTTTTCAAAAGGATTAGATTTTTCGGTCATTCGTATATTTGAAAATTTAATCATTGCTTATGACAATTTAATAATACAATACCTGATAATTTAATTATAAATTTTAAATGATTTTATATGAGATTTTGATGATGTAATTCATTTCGATTTATGATTTGTCGAGCAAAACGATTAATTTCAAAGATGTTTACAAATCATTTTTCAATTCTTTTAATTTTTCGAATTTTCGAACCTTTACAAATCAGCTGGAAATTATAATTCTCAAAAATAAAATAATTTTTTTCATATAAAGAGATCTTTACTCAGTATGATGAGTAAGATGATTTTATGCCTCAAATAGGTTATAAAATTAAAAATCAAAACTCAGATCTTGATAATAATTTTCACTTTAAAATGCCTTTCAAATGAAACAATCATACGAGTCATTGCTTAAATTATTCTAATTAATCATAGTGACCATAGTTCGATTCTTATTCACAACTCGAATCATGATAAAAATTTCATTATTATAAGATAATTATTCAATGTTATAATAATATATAGAGACTAAATCTTGATTACGAATTTTTCAATGAAAAGATATATACTTTTCAAAACTGCATAATATAACAGTGACTGACCGTTTAAAATTTGCAAATTGTAAATCACTTTCAATGCCTTTGATAAAATTTTACATAAAAATTCTAAGGTAAAAGTTCATAAAAAACTATCCATAAAAGATTTTTTAAAATCTATAGGCATTAGAGTTTACTCAAATGATAATTTATTATAAAAAATTTTATTGAATAATTTCACAATTAAAAACTTCAAAAAGTGTTTAAATTTTTTAACGTTAGATTTTACTAACAATTAGAAAGATAAATCATCTGGAAAAACTTTACTAATTCATAATTTAATGGACATCGAATTATGAACTCAGTGTGCGTGATTTTCCAAAACTGGAAATATCCTTATATACTTGTGTATAAATATAAGAAAACTTGAAGATGATGATTTATAACTTTTTAGCCATTTTATTTAATTAAGATCCTATATAATATTTTTTTTTTTTGTATTTAACAAAATAAAACTTTTAACATATTTCCAGAAAGATTTATAATTTCAAAAAGGGTGAATTATGGATTATATCTATTTCAATTTGATTTTAATTTTTTTAGATTTGAATTTTTGTTTTTCAAATAATAAATTCTTGTTTTTTGAACTTGCTGTGAACAAATGATGCATAATTAATTTATATTTTAAATATATTTTGAAGTTTGCCAAGAATAATTTATATATTTATAAATAGGAATTTTGGTATTTCTCAATCATCAAATATCAAATAAAAAAAGAAAAATTTTTGCAAACTTAAGTGCAAATCAAGTGAATAATTAATTTCTTTTTTTCTCAATTTATAGCATGCGGTATTCAAAACAATGAAGAACTTGTTGATACTATGCCACATAGTTGGACTGTTGGCATAACAAGAAATGAAAATTCACCAATTGTATGCAGCGGTTCATTAATTAATAATTATTACATTCTAACTACTGCGAACTGCGCCAGAATGATTACTGGTAACTCAAGAGTTATTATCGTATCACCTGAGTCTGAGACTAATGATACAAACGAATCGTTACCATTCTTTAAAGCACATACTGTTTCTGACGTGAAGATAAATCCGAAATTTGTTACAAATTTAACAAATGTTGAAAAATTTGTCTTGAAAAATGATATTGCACTTGTACGGTTGAATGAAAAAATTGATTTCTCATCTAATAAAACACGGGCATCCACCATCTGCTTACCAACTTCATCGACGCCTTATTTGGATAGTTTAAATCTACATTATGATTCACGAGGTTTAAAAGAGGAAAGCCGCAATTTGATCGATCATGAGTTAGCCGCAATAACTGGTTATGCCTTAATTAATTTCAATGAACATAATGAAATCATTGATGATTATAATCAAAACCCTGATACTTACAGGTAAACTTCCAAAGCAATATTTTTTCTCTGAAAAAAAAAAAAACTAATTTGAAGCTAAAAATTTCGTTTGCATAGACTTTGGGCACGTGAAGCAAATGTTTTGAGTTCAAAAGAATGCAAATCAATTTGGCAACAGTTTTATACAAAAGGAAAATCATTATGTACATTTGCTAAACATAACGGTCTTTGTGAGGGTAGCTTGGGTTCATCGTTGAGTGTATTGCGTTACGGGAAAGAGCAAATGATCGGTATCCATTCCCTTGGTTCGAGACAATGTGGTAGATCATCGATGCCTGATTTATTTGTAGATGTAGCTTCATATTTGAATTGGATCTACAAAAATACAGTAGATGCGATTTATTGTAGTGAACAACATAATTGATACAAAACTCATTGAGTTAATTTTTAATAATTTTCAATTAATCATGATTTAGAAAAAAAATTTTCGAAACCTTTTTTTTGATGAAATTTTTCTAATAGAAATATTCATAAAAATGGCATGTGGATTACTAAAATTATAGATTAGTATTTTAATTAAGTGAAGACCACCAGTTTTAGGTTAAAAATTATTATTTTGACAGTTTTATAAATAGTAGCAAGTCAGGATAAAGTTTTGGATCGATTAAGAAAATTGAGCCAAAAAATACTTAGAAAAATTTTTTTAAAAATCAATTCAATTCTTTTGGGGGATTGCTAAAAAAAAAAGAATTTAAAAAAAAAATCTGTGTAAATTTATCTTCTGAATTTTTTAGTTCAACTATCGTTCAAACATAATTTGTACGGTTCAGAAAATTCTAAATACAAAGAATTCTAAATTAAAACTAGAAATTTCACCTTTCAGAATTCATTCACAAAATCATCTGATCATGTAGTTTTCATCTTTATTTAATCATCAATTTTATCTCATATACACGTTTTTAATTCTATGATTCTCTTTATTCAATGTTCGATTTTGAATAATAAATAATAGAGGCGCATATAAATTAGCGCAAAATATTTCATTAAACTTGTTCTACCAATATTTTTCACTTATATTTAATCACAAATTTATCTCGCAATATATTGATAATTAACAAAATTCAAACAATTGAAAATATTATTTTCTTATCCTTCTGTATATCTTCGAAAATTCACTAGCAAAAATTTTTTGTTCAACATTATATACATCTTTTAATAAAGATTTTTTTATATATTTTTCAAATTTTTTTCATAACCAGATACGAATTTCAATAAAAATAAAGGTAATAATAAAATTTAAAAAAATTTTGTCCTCCATTTGAATTGTAATTTTTGGTAATGGAGTATTTTTTTTAATTCTATCAACAATTCATTTTTTCAATAACCTTTTATAAAAAAAAAAAAAATTTTAAAATTCAATTTTTTTATTGTTTTAAAAATTTTTGGTAATTCAAGAATCAGTTTTTCGAAGAATTTAAATTTAAATTTAAAAACTGTCGTTTGCAATTTAATCTTCTAATGGTTTGAATAAAACTTTCAATAAGCTTCCCATGTTTCAAAAATTTTCGAGCAATTGTTCCATGTATATTTATTCAAAAAATCACAAAAACAAATCTGGACAGTTAGAAAAAGAAAAAAATTCAAAGCCAGAAAATAATTTGAAAGAAAAAGTCGAAACTGATTTTTTATCTAATAATGAAAGATCGAAATATTTGTTAAAAAGTGGTTATATGTGTGACATAGCATTAATTGTGGATGATGATGAAAAAAAAGAGCAGAAAATAAATTGCCACAGACTAATGTTAGCCACAAGAAGCAAAGTATTTTACAAGTTTTTCAATAACATAAACATTGAAAAGTTGCTTGAAATCAAAATTATTGATGTTAAAGCCACAGACTTGAGAAATTTGTTAAAGTAAGGATAACATTCTCCTATATTATATATTTACAATAATATATGATACTTGAGTCATTTTTAAACTCAATCTAATTATTAGGTACATTTATTACGATGATACTGATGTGGATATTCATGCATATTGTTCAACATTTATTGCTGCTGAAAAATACGCACTGAATACATTAACTAAAGCACTGACGGAAAAAATAAAATTTCTTTCAGGAGGCGAAATATGCATAATTTTAAAACAATTAGAATTTTTTAAAATCAATAATATAAATTTTCAGAAAGAGTTACTTAAAAAGTATCAAATCGATACAAAAAAAATAATTGATTCAAACGAATTTCTTAATCTTAGTGTAGAAAAGCTAAAAGAGTTGATATCACATCAAATTTTGAATGTAAGAGAGATCGATTTGTTCAATGCCATTCTTAAATGGGTCAAAAATCAATGTACAAAACAAGAACTTGAGATAAATTTGTTGAATATAAAAAGATTATTTTTACATTTCGTTTATTTATTAAGATTCAAATCTATGAATTTAAAAGAATTTTCTAGTGGGCCAGCTTTACTAAAAATTTTAAACGATTCGGAAACTGTTGATCTATTCTTGTACCATTTGAATCTTAAGAATGATGAAACTTTACCCAGACAACTTCAATGCGAACGAATATTGCCTAAAGTTTATGAAGTAATATTCATTACTCAAAGTTACATTAATATTGAAAGCTACAATATCACTAAACAAAAATCTTCTGAATTTGATATCATAAAATTCAAAACTAGCGATGAAATTTATCTCAAAGGCGTTATACTTGAAAAGGGAAATTGTGCTGACAATTTAAAGAACATCGAAGTTGAGATAATTTCAGATAAAAAAAAAAATTTTACTCTATTAAAGCTGCTTGATTGTCACAACCACACTAATTATGCGGACAGCGAAAGCCAAAATGTATTAAATATTTTCCAAGAATTCGATTATCCTGTTCTAATAGAACCAAACACAAACTATGTGATACAATTGAAATATACTGAATTGAAATCTCAAATATTAAAAGTTTGTAACAAAAGTATATGTTCAACTGATGTTAAATTTAAATTCGAGAATCAATTTGTCGTAAAGTTAATAAACGGTATGATTTTTAATAAATTTGAACATATTTGAAAATATTGTTATGAAAAAATTAGTATTTTAAATAAAAAATGTTACATGAAAAAAAACTTAAATCAAAATTGAACGATTTTATGTTGAATTGCAACTGACTGTTAACTCTGAATATGAATTATTATGATAAATTCCATTATATGATTTAATTTGTATCAGTTGATGAGAAAAATTTATTAAAAGAAATTTACTCTTTTTCTCTATGATAAGAATTTCTAGATTTGATGATAAATGAGTTATTTATTGGGAAAAAATGGACAAATTATTTTTTAATAAGTGATTTTGATACGAAATTTTAACATTTAAAGCAACTAAATATTGTATATAAGTTGAAAATATCAAAACAAAAAAAAAATTAGCATAACAAAATCCATTTAAACACTGATATTTATAAATAATTAAAGAAAATAACTAAACATATAAATATATATTGAATTGAAGATCAAGTTTAATTTAAAATTATTCATATTATCGTATATACATTTATGCACAATAGAAAAAAAAATTGCTAATTAGGAAGTTTATTAATTATATGAATAAAATTATTTAAAAATACATTAAAAATTATTATCATCATTTTTTATAAGCTACCAAGCCCAAATTTCAATTAGTATCTATTGGTATGTTGCCTAAAAAATTTCGAAATTATTAATTATTTAGACAAATTTTAATTTCAAGTTGTGAACTGAAAATTTTAAAACAGCTTTTATTATATCAATTTCAACCTATTATATATTGTAAAGATGAACTTTTTAACGTTAGATATTGTTAATGATTGACCTTAAAGTTTTTTCCGAGCTGAATCTGATTAATTTTTTGAATATTAAGCTTATGAACTTTCTGAAAAATAAATTCTTTCAGTTTCGATTTAAAATATTTAAATTATTGCTCGAAAAATACTAAACCAAGCCTATTAAACTTGATCATGTGGCTGAATTAATCGGAAATTCAGTGACTTAATTAATTAATACAATAATTAAATTTTCGAACTTTTAAATATTTTTTATGTCGAAGATGTCTAAAACAAATATAAATTCGGTGATTTTTAAAAATAGAAATATATGATATTTGAAAAATAATAAACAACTTCCAATAATAAATATTTTATTCAGATCGATAGAAGTTTACTTAATTCAATAATAAATAATTTGAAAAAATAATTTATATTGGTAATTTATTTTTGCTTTATACACGTATATTTTTTAAATTTATTCTTTAGAAATTGATTGTAAATAATATTTTTTTTACGATCACATGATCAAATTGAAAATAAACTTAAAAGTGTATTCGATTTGATTAATTATGTCCTTGCTTTTATATTAGAACTTTTTAATCACTTTTAGTTAATTACTTCTCAAATAGAAAGGTTTTTTATGAAAGTGTTTTACTATAAATATTAATTTGAAAGAAAATTTCTTTAAATTTACTTTTGGCACATTAGAGGATCTTTATTTGAAATTGTGAATAAAAAATTTAAAGAGGTTTTAACAAAAATTTTAACAAAAAATAAAGTAAATTCTAAAAATTTCTTAGCATTATGACTTAAAAATTAATTGATATTTTCAGTATTTTTTGATACAGAGAGAATCTCTATCAAAGATCAAAAACTAAAAAGAGAATAGATATCTTATTGAAATCGTTTTATTCAAAATTCTTAAAAGCTTAATTATCGCACTTGTTCAAATACAATTCTCATTGAAATATAATTTATTAAAATACAAGTTAGATTTTTATACTTTGAATTTAGAGTTATTTAATAATTTTGCACTTTTTCATATTAAAAGTTATGATTCACGAATTAGAGGTTACAACATGAGAATCGATACGCACATCTTTTAATGATCTTTGATCAGTTTAAATGAAATATCTGTATTTATAAAAGAATCTAATGATTAAAAATTCTAAGCACATTTTGTGGCCAACGAAATAAGCAAATTAATAGATACGATAATTAAATTTATCCAGTCAAAAATAAAAATTTTTCTCCAATATTTATTGATCATCAAGTGAATTGATTCACTTTAAATGTTAATATAAAATTGTATGTTTCTTTTAATGACGATTCGAATAAAACACTATAAATTTAGAATTTTTCTAATTTATATTGTTACACAAAAGAGATTATGTCAGAAAAATGATTACAAAGACAAATTGTACAAAATAATGCAGATTTTCGAAATTGTGATGAAAACAATTTATAAACTGGACTCAAGCGAATTAAATTGTAATCAAAAATTTTTCTTTATGCATTCAATTCGAGAAATTTCAATCAATTTTTTTTTAAATTATTACAAAATTTACGAATCCAAAAAAATCATCGTTTCCGTCTCCAATATTAAATGTAAAATAACTTATAAATTCAATCATTAATCTATTTTTTGAAGTGTTTTCAAAAAATTTTTAGCAAATATAGTAGTTTTAGGAATTAAATCAGAATAACTTTACAAATAAAATTTAAACTTTCAACAAGATTATTTTTTGATTTGTTGTTTAACAACACTCTTAGAAATTCGAATTCAATTCAATCATGATTCTCATTTAACTAATTAATGCATCATTATGCTTAAAAAAGAAAAAATTTTTCAAATGTAATCGTAAAATAAAAACAGTTCAAATTTAATTTTAGCATATTTTTTTACGCTTCATTAAAAAATTCAAACGAAAAATTACATATTGTTTGGAATGTATTGCGAAAAGAAGTATATTTTATTGATTCAAATTAATGAGTAATCAATTTGTCAATTAATGAGTCATAATTTTACATTGTCACATAATAAAATTTTAATCTTTTAGCAACTTATGAAAATAACTAAAATAATTTAATTCATTCTGTAAAAAGATAATCGAATTCAAAAATAAAAATTTGTAAACCATTTCAGATGCAAAAAAGTGCATCTTTTTCGTAAATTCTTTCCAACTTTGACTGTATTTGAAATTTTTTTTACACATACTAAAAAGTGTTTAATCGTAAAATACGTGTTTTATTTTGTGAATTATTGTTGATCAGAAAAAAAAGAACGTTTTTTTATAAGTTTATCGAAATTTGAAAAAAGAATAATCGAAAAAAAATTTATCAATTTAAATAATTTAAATTAGATCAACGAAATATATTTATTTTCATTCTATTACTAATGTATTAAAATAAAAAAAATCATAATTCAAAAAAAATTCAAAATAAAAATTGATTTAAATTTGGACTAATTTGCAAAATCAAATTTGCAAGCTATAGATCCAAAAAGAAAAGAAATTTACGAATTTATTCGAATTTTATCTTCTCTACAAAGGCTTGAAAAATGGATGAATTTTGATTGTTTCAGCAGAATTAATTCTTTCGGAAGGATTAATTTGAAGTAATTTATCTATTAAATCTTTAGCTTCAATAGACAGATATTTAGGAAATTGAATAGAACTTTTGCAATTAATACTGGGAATAAATGAGCCAAGTGGACGATTCGCAAGCAATTCGTAAGCTAAACAACCTAAACTCCAAAAGTCAACTGCTTTAGTTATTTCGTTGCCGTACATATAAAGTTCGGGTGCTACATAATAAGAATAAAGAGATGAAGATGAATAAGTTGAATAGAATGATGAGACAATGAGTTGCGAAATGTTAAGCGGATTAAGTTTTTCAGTTTGAGCGATAAGCTTGTAATCAAGGCTATATTTATAGGCGAGACAAACATCTTGAAGATCCTGACTAATGAGAATTTTAGATGGGTTTAGATTGATATAAAGTAAACCATGATCATGCAAACTTTCCAAACTTATCACAATTTGCCATAGCCATTTCCTTATCATATCTTCAGCGAACAACATTTTACTCTCCAACTCATCCTCATTCAATTCATTCAATTGTTTATTTAAATGTTGATCACAATAGTAGACTTTAAGCAATTTATCGTTTATACGCTCCAGAATATAATTATTTAAATTACATTGCAAATCAATATTATCCAATTTAGCTGCAATGTTGGCCTGTTCAATTGTGGTATTGCGTATAGTTTGATTAACGTTCATCATCAAATTACGTGCCCGATCAAAAATACCAGAAAGTAAAGTTGTTGGTTGTTCTGCCGTTTGATTGAAATTACTTGACTTTGAATGAGGTAAAAAACCAGACAATTTTTGTTCAGATTTAGATAACGTCATTCTAGAATTATCTGAATGATCAAATAGATCATCATCAATTTCGCTTAATGCCTTTACACTATTTGATCGACTTAAGTAATACTCCTCTTCATCTTTATCGAATTTCTCTTTGTTCAAAAATATATCCTCTGATTGATCGTCAAATTTATCAAACTGACTTTGGTCATTTGTTTGTATTACTTGTTCGGTTGGTTCGAGACATTCAACACATGGACTTAAACGTTGTCGAATTTCGTCAAGTATATTTGAAAGCCTACTACAATTAAAATATTCAAGAATGAGAAAGTAAGCGTAATCATTTTCATGAATTTGATATAATTGAATCATGTTGGGAATTTTTTTAGGAAACACAAAACATTTCTTGTAATTGTTCAACTTGTGCACTACTTTGATCGCAAATCTTTCACACAATTTCAAATCATACACAATTTGAACTTTATTTGAAATACTAAGTAATTTATATTTAGATAATGTATTTTTTTCAGTATATATCTCATCTTTCATAATTTGCTCATAAGGAGTATCTAGAGAAAACTTTTTTGTGCTTGATTTCTCTATTTTTATCAAATGTTGATTATAAATTTCCTCTGCTTTACCTAAATAAAGTAAAAATTATTCTTAAATTAAATAGAATCATACTAATTTTTGACACTTACTCAAATACTTTTCCACCTTTTTTTTGACATTCAATTTTCTGTTTCTATCATGCTCATGCTTTACACCTTTTAATAATATCGAAATTGCATATTTATATGTTTCGAAAGCTGAATAATTAAAAATTAATCTAAATCATTATAAATATTTACTTTTAATTATTTACCCGATTCGTACTCTTGTTTCTCTTCATCCAATTGAGCCTGACAAATTAGATGACAAGCGTTAACAAGATAACTATTGTTGTTTGAACTATCTTGATCTGATTTTCTTAAAGTTGTTTCAAATTTTTTCAATTTCTGATTATCGTTTAAATGTTGAAATGGTATCGGAAAACTTTCTACAATGCCAACATCTGGCACAAACGAATCAATAATTGATTCTTTACTTGAATTGGATTTAGAATTTTGATTGAACACAACTTCTGAACGAATTCGTCCGTCGATCTTCAATTCATTTTCATTAAAAAATTTTGTAAATATTTTATTTCTATAAAAACATGGATTATCAGCGATATATGTTATGAAGGTAAGAAATGATTTTTTTATTGCCTCAATTTCATTACGATCAAATTCGTTTTTATTTGTTAGCCTATCTGATAGAAATGAAAAAAGTTGAAAAATGATAAAAAATTAAGATAATTTAACTTACTTTTGAATGGCGGTAATGATTCTTTAATATAGAGTGCCAATCTTAACTTTTCACATTCATTATAAAATCGTTCGAGATCTTTTAATTTTTTCCACACGATAATTGTATTAGTTGGTTGGAGGGAATTTGAATTATACAAATAATAGATCACCTTGAATGTAATCAAACCTTTATTGAATTTTATTTCATCAACCTCAAATTTTCTTAATATATCATTGCCGGCCATGGTTGCATTTTCAATTAATTTATTTGGGTATGTGATTTATTACGAATTTTAGATTATTTGAACGATTAATCGTTACAGGTTCATGAATTACTGAAAAACAATATCATATTGATGAAGAGTCGGTTTTAAGTAATTATTATATAGAAATAAAACAAAAGTAAATGCTATAATATAGATGAGTTAATTCTAGTTTGAAGATTAGCTAAAGTGAATTGCAAAGTATAGCGATAAATCAGGCAATAAAAAATGTATTGATTAATTGAAAACACTTCTCAGGTGATAGTGAAAAAAAAAAAATTATTATTCATTTTATTTTACAAATTGAGTTTAGTGTCATTTCAATAATAAGTAGTTGATTGTTTATAAAATAATTGAATTAAAAAAAAATTATTACCCTTTAAAATACTGAACCTAGTTTTATAGTACGCCGAACTGAAATAGTGAAAAAAATTAGTAAACATTTACAACCTAAACATATGCTTCCCGTTGCAGGATTGTTCAAACGAAACTTTTTAGCATGCGCTGTACTGTTTTTTAGTCAAAAAGTTAAGATCAATTACGTGAAAAAAAAAACATTAATTACAAGTCTTAAGATGATTTAAGCATGTTATTTAGTTTGTAAATTTTTCGAGACATTGAGCACCTTTAGTTTGATATTCGCTTTTGGAACAAAATAATTTTGCAATTAAATCTGGTCTTTTTTCACATAAAAATTTTGCACCTTCCACTGGATCGTTGATTGGATTTGTTGGTAAATGCACTTTCACATCAAATAGATGATCAGCTAAAGAACGTAGATCTTTTTGAATTCGTTCTTTATATCCAGCAAAACACGCATTACCACCAATAAGGACTATGTTTTCGTATAAGATAGGCTTAAATTCATCAGGTAATGTTTCTATACAATAATGAATGCAATGTGATATTCCAATTTGATTGATACCAATATCTGATGGATAGAAAAGAATTTCTGTTGTCTGAATACGTTCATTATTCATTTTGATGATCTGTTGATCAGTAATTAATTTATCTGGATTTCCTTCTCTAATAAAGCCACGTTTATAGGTCACAAAATCAGGTAGCACATAATCACGTGTTAAATAATTGTTCTTTTGTTTACAAACTTCGAATTCGTTTAAAAAATCGGTAGATACAAAACAACAATCTTCTTTACATTGATTCATTACATGTGTTTCATCAAGCACATGCAATTGCCGGTATGAAATTACATCCTTAAGATAATTGGTTAAAGCTTTGCCACCTAAATCAATACGTTTGGTTGCATCTTTAAAATTAAAGATAAAAAAAAATTGATTTTGCATTTTTTTTTCAAAGAAGATTAATTGCTTTGCATTATTACATACATTTAACCTGTTTGCCATTAATGTATGGAACACAATGTGTAAATGAATAACCTGAATCCACTATCAAACAACAAGCATTCTCGACATCACCATTACAGTGTTTGACCATCGATAAGTAAGATGGATTGGTAATAAAAAGTTTGTCAATGTTATATTCATCAAATATTGTCTCAATTATGAATTCTTGAATGGTCTTAAAATTGAAGTATGGTTGTGTAAGTATGAGAGATCGCTCTGAATCGTCTTGCCATTTACATTTATTTTTAAATAGATAATCCCAAACCTGTCTCTGC
>BLXL01011064.1:0-14124 GCA_023170135.1 Acarapis woodi | reverse complement strand
TTATGTTTCTTTAAAATTTTCGTCATTTTTACAAAAAGAAACTTCGTATTCTGTAAAAGAATATATTAAACTTAATGTAAAATTTAAATTTTTCAATGATACGCCAGTGATAAAAAAAAGTCATGCAATATTTAACATCAATCGTTTTTGCTCTAAAAAAATGTTGTGATAAAATAGTCAGAAAATACGAGCTATTTTTATTATGCTTGTTTCACACACAATACTATCTATGTGATGATGAATGTGCTTTGGTTCATTGACTTTGAAATGAATTGAACTTTCTTAAATTTTTCTTTTTCCGATGATGGTTGATTCTTAGAATTTTATTAATTATTGTTTTGAAGAAAAATCTCGATAGCATTCTAAAATTAAGTAGCACTGCGATTTCAAATTCTTCAAGTCAAAATTTTAACGTTGAAAAAAATAGTTATAAAGTTCTGTTTTTCACATTTTTTAGGGTTCTAAATCATATTTGACTTTAAAATATTTTGATGTCCCCATTTTTTTTAGAAAAAAACTGTCTTTTTTTCACCTTGTGATGTATCTAATAAAATATTTCAATATTTTTTCTTTTTAAAATCATTCTATTTGTTCATGGTCAAACGCACACCCTGAGCTTTCAACACTTCAAGATATTATACGATTTTTTTTCCAATAGATCATCTTTATAGCTAAATTAATCTTTCAATTGCAATGTCGAATTCAAAATTTTTGGCTCATCATACTTCATGTTACAGGTTGATATGCTCAGAAAATTTAGTTGGCTTATTTCTTTTCGTAATATAAGCAGGCAAACACTCATTAATTTTGATTTATGATCAAATTGAATAAAAAAATGACTTTTATATAAAATTTAAAACTTTGCAGATATTTATTTAATGATGCATTGGTTTGAAATAGACCATATTTGAGTATCGATTGTTTTATTCAGCAACTGATTTTTGAGTCATTATTAGCAATTTCGAATTTTTTTTTTTTAAACTTCAATCTACAAAATTAGATAGAAATCCGCTTTTCGAAAACATACAATTGAAATTAGTCCTTTTAAAAATTTTCAGTTTATCATTTTCCAGATATAACATTAAATAAATGAATATCAAATTTTACCAGAAAAGATAGCTGAGAAAAATCATGAACTGAAATAAATTAAAAGTCGATTTTTTTGCAATTAGTTGATAGAATGTTAGTTTAAAATTTCATTAATCTTCTTAAATATTCTGAGTTTCAAAAAACTTTTGAATTTTTTTTACAAACTTGTATACTTTTGAATATTCTAAATTGAACAAAGCCAACTTGTAAGCCTTTGATAGTCGGCTACTTATTTAAAATTCTATATGACTTCCGTTAAAAAAATTAACTAACAATGCAGTTCCATAACAAGATAATTTCAAAGAAAATTAAACATTGTTTAAAGAAAAAATCGACATTAAACAGTTATATAAAACTAAATTTTAAAAAAATGAAATTCACGCGAAATTAGTACATTCAAAACGGGCTCAGAAATTTTCGCGATAAAAATGGGACCTAAATTTCAAAGTGAAATTGCACTGGCATTAATTAAATATCATACATATCGTGCATGAGAAATTTTTCAAAACAAATATTTTTAATACTTTTAATTTATCATGTCTATTCAATTTTTTATAAAAAAACACCAAAATTTTGAATTTTATTGTTGAATTTAATGATTAGTTTAAATATCATTATAACCATATACTTATTCCGAAATTTTTTATCATTAGTGGTTGCTGAAAAAATGAATTGAAATCAAGTTTTCTTTCAGTCGAAATTGAAAACAAATCATTTCGATCTTTCCTTTAAAATTATAACATGTTTATAAACAATTTTAAATTTAGATTAAGTTTTTATACTCCGAACCTAAAAAACACCATAGGAAATTTCGTAAAAAACTATTTTAATTGATATCATAGACAATTTTTTCAAAAAAGCTCATTCAAAGAATTTCATTTCGGTGTATTTTTTGTTTTTTTAAAGGCAAATCATAACCTTGTTTTTTATTTAATTTAAAACTTTAATTTTGAATTTTTATTGTAAATGATTCTCTTTGTTGATATATTTTTTTTTTGGCTCCTTCCGTTTAAAATGAAAAATTAAGACAAATTTGAGAATTGATTAGAATTTTTTTATAAGTCTGTTTTGATCTCTTAGAAGGAATGGATATACACTACATAGAACTGCAATTACTTTATTTAAATATATGCAAAATGTGATTTGAATCGAGTACACAGAGGGTACAGAATATATGATTTGCGATGCAAGACCGATTATAAGAGACAGAGTTGTCAAGAATAAAAATTCGAATTTAACTTATTAAAAAACTGACCTGAGTAGGCAGAATAGCGTCAATGATTTCTTGAAATAGAATGTGTTTTCACTTCATTTGATTTGAGTATTTATATTCATTTTGGTCTTTCTCTTAATTATTACTCTCAGTTTTTTATATCTCCTTGTTTTCAAGTTTATTTTAAACCCTTTTCTGTGGCTATTTTTTTTTGTGCATTTACCATTATTTACGAATTTGAATTAATAGGATTGAATTTTAATGTAATAACTGTGCATTTACATGATTTCACATGATATTTTCACATATGATTTTCAACGGTGGTAATCACAAATATTAAATTGGCTTATATGAAGCATTTTACAAATAATTTAGGATATGGTTAAAGTCGATATTAATTTAAGAAAATTAATTAGTAATTTTCCTGTTATTTAAATACATGACATGAAAATAAAAATTAATATGATTATCTGCTTCTAGAGTTTCTCATTTCATTTGAATATTTTTTATGCCTGCTATTATTAATTTACAACTTCATAAACACTAATTAAATTATATAATATATTATATATATAACTAAGAGCCCCTATTATATCTTTATAAAGATACATTCTTAAATTCCCTCGATGTTTTTGCATAAATGTGCAGTCTTAGTTTAATAAAAACAAAGAGCCGCTCTAAAAATAAGAAGTAATGACCACAATTCACAAGAGTTTAAGTATAACTTTATTTTGACCGCATCTAGATAAATATGATTCAAACTTTACCTCATTAGATATCACTGAACATTGAGGAAATAATTTTTTTTCATCCTAATTAGCATCACTGAATTAGTCGCAACAACTTTTTTACATATGGTACATCAAATTAGTTTTTTTTGTATTGATGATGCGGTTTTTTAAACATTGGATCTAGCATTTTTTTATTTATTTTCAAAATCTTGTATCAAATTTTGCAGTAATAATATTTTTAAAATCGAAAAAAACTTTTCAACGAAAAATGTATGTTCAAACCTTTGAACGTAGACCAAACTGCTATCATGTACGCGTAAATCATTCTCAAAAGTTTAGAATTTTCTAGTCTTGAAGTGAAAAGTTTTAAATTAATTTTTTTGAAGAAAAAAATGTGCAAAATAACTCACAGTAAAATTTTTAAATATTGGTTGTAATAACAAAGAAAAGTGATGCACTAAATTATATTTGCCAGAAAATCTGTAAAAAAAAATTCGAAGATAAATCTAGATTTTAGGCTAAAAAATAATTCAAAAAATTTTTCATTTCAAACAAAATTATTAGAAGAAAAAAACCATTTTCAACTTATGAAAAAAAAAAATAATGCAAAAGGTAACGGATGAAAAGAATTGAGAAATCGATGTACTAATCTTTTTTTGAATAAAAAACTTTGTGAAACTAAAGAAATTAAGAATACCAAAATAAGAATCGAATTTTGATTTTCTTGTTTACCGAGAAGATTGAAAACTACAGAAAGTGATATAAAATTAGATGAAAAATTTCTTAGAAAAACACTTTTGTTTGAGCAAAAACAAGGTTGGTGTGTCCATTAAAAAAATTTTTTATGAATTATTTAGAAAGTTTTTTATTATTCATAATTTAACCATAATCTCAAGTAATTTCCTTGGTTTGCAAATATATTTTAAAAATTTTTTAACGTTTTTTTTTGTGATCCTAAAGCCAAAATTTTCACCATATTTATTACAATTCATGAACTATTTTCACCACGGTTTCAAAGTATATTGAATGAAATTTTAAATTCTTTGACTTGCAGTTGTTAATTTTTAATTTTTTTTTTATTAAAATTTAATTTTCAATTCTTTTTGCAAATAATTTTCATTTATGAAATTAAAATCAACACGGAACAAAAATTTATATTCATAAATTTTATATTTATGATTGTCATTCAACACATTCAAAATAAAATTTTCATGCACATATTTTTTTATCATTTCTTTTTTCTTTTCTGAAATACTTCTAAATGCACTATGAAAGGTAACCTTTGGCAATTTGCAACATTATTGAAATTTGTTGATCTAAATGTAATAAACACCATGATTTTAGATATAGATAAATATCTAAGAATATGAAACTAATATTTCTTTTCCTAATTAATTTCATTCTCGTTTTGAGTATTCACAAAATGTTTAATGACTTTTTTTTTCAAGAAATCATGTGACGTTTAATATATTCGAAACATTTTTTAATCTCGATTGTTAAAATAAAATTTTATCTTTTTTTTCTAAATAGTATCAAATATATTTATTTATTATAAAATAACCAGATTCGTGTATTCATCGATAATTGAAATTAGTAAATTTCTTCCAAAATACTTGAATATTATATTATACTAAATTATATTTTTTAGATAAATGCTGTGTGTTATGTATCATAGTATTTTTAAGCTTTAAACTAGATGTTTTCTAATGGTTTTTAAAAGATTAATTCCTGAACATTAAGTTTTCCGATTTCACTTTAAAAACAAACTTATATGTGAAAAAATTTTATTGAATTTTTTGTATTTAGACGTTTACTATTAATCGTGCGAAAAACGAAAGCATTTGCAGCACATTAAAATATATAAAATATATTAAAATGAACCTTTTATAGTTTTCTTAATAGAATTCTCATTTCTTTGTTTAAATATGTATCATAAGTTTATCTTGTTTTTATAAAATGTCAATTGCTCACTTCTAGAAGGTTTAAATAAAAAAAAAAGTGTTTCCGGGTCAAAATAATAGTTGAATTAAAATAAATTCTCACCATGGCATTAAATTTTTAATAGATTACATACTGACAAAATTGCAAGAATAAGCATTATTAAATTCTTAAAAGTGATAAAAATCTTTTGTATGACTAAATTTCTCAATTTATTGTGTTAAATTATATACGGCCTCAAAAATGACTTTTTGTGAAACTAAAAATTTTCGAGAATTTGAAAACGAAAGTTTACAAAAATTTATTAAACTTTACGAATAATCAAAAACGAGTTGCTTTTTTATTTTAGAGTAAAAATAAATTCAAAGTAATAGTATATCAACGAAAATTAAAATAAAAGTATTAAAAAATTATTGAAAAATTTTCATTTAAAGTTAGTGCTTTTAACTTGATATTTTATTTTGAGATTTTAAATACGTTTTTTTTTCTACGAAAAAATTTTGAAATTTTTATTCAAGTTATACTTAGCTAATTCTTATCATTTTGAAATATATACCATAGAAAAAAATGATGTGAAAATTTATGAATTGAACTTATTAAATTTTTACGTAGAAAAATAAAAAAAATAATTCAAGTTGTTCAATCGAATACCAGATTATAATCTAGAATTATTCACTTCAGCAAGAGATTTGTTTTAAATCAGGAAAAATTTTAAAAAGTTAACAAAAAGATTATTTTGTTTCTAGGTCGTTTGAATCAATCAAATAAGAAATGCATGCATTCAAAATTTTGATTTTTTTTGCATAATAATGTAAAGTTATTTTTCTGATGATCTATTTATCATTTTTTTTCATGGAAACGGAATACATAAAATATATATGTATTAATTTTCTATTTCGTATATATCTTTTCTAAAAGAATATTGGAATTGAAATATTTATCGAAATTCAAAAAGAAATAAAAATTAAATAAACTAAAATATCAATTTGGAAAAATATTTGTAAAATAATGATTCGAATTTTCTTCTTTCTTTTGCTTTATCTTATTGAACGCTAATTAAAAAAACTAAAACTTGATAATTGAGCAATGATTCGAAAATAAAAAAATTTTTCCAGCATATATTATCAAAAAAAAAACAATCGAAGTTTGACTATTATTTTTAAATAATATGAAAGGCTTTGAAAAATGAGTTGCTTGAAGAAAGCACTAATTCAATTTTTTTTAATCAATAATTTTTAGAAAATGATTCGCTATGGAAATTATGGGTCCAGTCAATATTTTACCTATATCGATTGATTTTAATCGTGAAAAAAATTTTTGTATAAAAAATGATTAAAATGAGGCAAAATTTTTTAAAAATAATCTTGATTAATTTTTAAACAACTAGACTAACAGATGAAAAAACGAACATCAAAAAATACAGAGCAGATAATATTTTTTGATGTTTAGGAAAATAAAAAAATTTTGAAATTAGTACCACTATAATATATAAAACTATGTAAAAATTTTAGATTTTTCATTTATTCCAAACTTTAGCGAACAATGATGCATGAAAAATCTAAAAGAATATTTACGTTAAGCAACTGAGAATTCTATAATAGAATGTTTCATTAAACTTTAAAAATTTTTTTTAAAAATCCGTATAAAACAAATTTTTATTTAACTAGTCATAAATAAGCGTCAATGATTCAGGCTTCAGGGTATATAAATATTATGAAAAAATTTAAAAAAAACACAGAATTACAAAATTAATTAATTATCTTGCTTTAAATAAATTTACATCGGAAGTAAACTTAAATGAATATTTAGAGCTTCAAAGTGTTGTATGAAGCATGAATATTCTTAGCCAAAAAAATAGTTATTTATTTGTAATTTAATAATTAATTTTTTGTGATTTAGTCTTTGTTTTGAATTTTCGGAATTAGGTTTTTATGTATTCAATTTTATTGTATTAAATTCTTTTGTATTTTATCTAAATAATTATATATTTAATTCTTATTTTGGATCAATTATTTTACTTTGATATAAAGAAAAAATTTTCCTTTTTATCTTTAATCTAATTTAACAATCTAAAAATCAAATTTTTGTCACGCATATTTTTCTGTTCGACAACAAAATGTGATTTTGCTTATTTTAATTGTCAGAAAAAAAAGTTGTTAGCCTTTAAAAAAAATATAAAATTTCACGCACAATTTATTTTAGTAAGGAATCCGAAGATTTTAAGAATTTTCAGATTATATTTCCGACTGCTCAAGTTGTTAATCTTAATTAGTTTTTTTTTATACTAAATTCTTTTGTTAAATGAAATGCATTTGATTGATTTGATAGAATTTAATAAACTAAAATTTACAATCCTCTCTCGAAAATTGCAACAAAAAAATTAAATTTATTTATTTTGTTTTTTCCCATTTAGGAGCCATAATTGAACAAACGGAAAATTCGCAGGCCATTGAAACAACATTCAAAAACGCAATAAAACAAGTAAATTTAAATCGATTTCATTTTAAGATTAATTATGATATACGTAAAATTGCACTTGAGAATAGTTACTATGCAAATAAGGCGGGTAAGAATCTATAATTTTTTTTATATCCAGGCTGACGAATCAAATGATAAGAAAAAATAAAATTGAATTAAAATTTTCAGGGCAATCGAATTTTCCTATCATTATATATATCCTTCAAAACAGTAGTAAGACTTACAAATTCAAGTTCACATGGAAGCGTCACAGAATTGTTAATTATTACAAATTGTTTTTCAAAAATACCTGTTGATACAATTTTTAACCAAATAATTTTTATTTAATCTAATTTTCTTGTTGAATATATGATTTTAGAGAATCTTTGAAACTATTATTTTAGAATTAGATCTCTAAATTGTATTTTAAAATTTGAAAATCGAAATAATTCATTTATAATTATTTTTGAAAAGTCACAAATGCGATGAAAATTTGAAATGCAAAATATTGAAGATTCGATGAAACATATTTTGAGCTTTTATTGACTTCAATCGAAAAAAAAAAAGTTCTGATTATTCAAAAAAATTACAATTTTTTTCCATGAAAATTGTTAAAAATGATGAAAAATTTTCATTTTTAAATCTTACTAGCATATTTTTCCAAAGTTGAAAGTAGATCTAGATAAAAAAAAAAACCGTTTAAACTCGAAAGTATTTTTTGTTTATTTAAATTTTCTTTATTTCTCTTCCAAATTATTAGTGTTGAACTAATTTATTTTACAAATCAACAATAAATCTCAGCAAGCAAGAAAAAAAAATAAAAATATGAAAACAGGGAGTGGAACTAATTAATTATTTTATGATACAATTTCGAATGCAAAATTTAAAATCATACTGCCAAATAATGTTAATGAGGCAAAATATTTGAAAAACTAGTTTAAAAATTTGTTGAAAAAAATTTTCTCATTTATAAATACAAACTTATTCATTGAATCAGAACTAATTTTTTCTGCATTTCACCCTATAATTTTTTATTATTTTATTCGAAGCTTTGAGTTATTTCGTATTTTTTTAATCAATTTTTGGTAATTCTTAGTTTTTTTATTTTAGTGTGCATCGAATACTATTGATAAATATAGACTGAAAACAAAAAATTTTGAATTATAGTTTAATAAAGTCTCTCAAATTTTAAAAATTATGCTTCAAAATGGTACGTTTTTTTTTTCTCAGGTCGGAGCGCAAATAAATTCAAATTCAAGCTTTAGACTTTAAAAGGGTATCGAAGAATATTTATCAGACTGATTTTTTTTTTATAGAAAGGCGTCAAATATTTTAATCCTGATCGAATCTTTTAAAATTCAAATATCAAAAATTAAAATTTGAAAATGACATAAAACGTGTGTTATACTTTTTTTTCTGACATTTTGCAAAGGAAAGCCTTTTTTGGCACTGAAAATCCTTTTTAATAAAAAAAATTAGATTCGAATACAATTTTTTTCCTTTTCTAACACTATCAGACGTTTTAATATTTTTTCATTAGATTTAATGGTTCTTTTTTTTCTTTTCTTTTTTATACAGCTTGTGATCTAATTCAATCAGGTGTATGGGCATTGTTCAGCCCATCTTCAAATCAATTAACGTGGTTACTCGGTTCATATGCAGAATATTTTCATGTGCCATTCTTCAAATTGAGTACTAGTGCCTTTTCGAACAATTACACGTTTAGCTTATATCCAAAAAATAGTTTTTTAGCGAATGCCATTTTATCTCTAATTGAGTCTGACGAAAACTCGAATTCATTTAGCGAATTTACCTTTTTTTATCAAAATTATAAAGGTAAGTTTCAAGCTGTTATATAACTTCGTTAATATACTCACATTTTATTTATACTTTTCCTTATTAATAGATATTTGAATTCACAAAATTTCAAAGATTTAATATCTTTGAATTTAAATTGTATATGTAACTAAAATTTATAGTTTTTCAAAATTAAAATTAATAATATTTTTCGGCCAAAATGAAGGATCAAAAAAATTTTTCTTATTTTTAAAAAAATAATGTCTGTCAAATAATCTTGAAAAATCTTGATTCTGACTTCTATTTTATTCGATTTTCATATTATTTTTACATGATGTAAAAATTTCCTTCATTTTAGTGTCATTCGATAAACTTATCAAAAAATAATTTTTGTTTCATATTTAGTTTCAAAGAAGATCCGAAAAAATTCAAATTTTTTTTAGATTTATTTTTTTGTTACCTGAATTTAATACTTTTAATTTTCAAAAAATTACGGATGCGAAATATAAGATTTTCTCTGGTAATAATTGATTTTAATTTATTGCTATAAATTTTAGAGTAATTCAGTTCAACCTGAAAATTTGTCCTCTGAGTAGCCAATCCAGTTTTTTTTAATTTATTTATAAATCATAGTTTTGAGGAAATACAAAAAACTCTCTTATAAGTTAAATGTGTGTATTTTTGAATATTAATTTTTGTCTTTATATTTTTTTCAAAATTGGTATGATTCTGAGTTTTCAATTCTTACACTTGATTCGACAAAACTCTTCATTAAATTTTTTGAAATAAAAATCTTTTGAATTTTTTTTTTTATATTTTATAATTAAAAATTGTGGTATTATCAATTTTGATATTTTTGAAACAATAAATAAATAAATGCACCAGCCTATTAAATCATATTTATGAATTCCTTGAATGAATTTTTTATTGAAAATTTTTTCAGGCATTTATTTAATACATTTTAAGTGAAATATTTTTTTTAATTTTTCCATTACAATTAAAAAAAAATCTAATAGATTCTAAATACAAAGCCAGCAAAATGATTATTTTTATTTGACTCACTAACACTGATACAACCTTATTTGTTAATTCATTAGTCTAAAAATTTCCATCTTTTTTTTTCCAACACTACTTCTATTTTATGTATATTTTTTATGCATTTACCTATGAATAAGATTTTGATAAGGTTTTTTAAAAAATGTGGTTGAGATTTTAATAGTGATTCGCTAAAAGTATTTAATTGTGGTGATAATTTATCAGGTTAAGTTTTTCAAAACAGGAATTTTATTTTTCTGATCAGGATAATTATTTTTACAGCTCACAAAAAAATAAAATAAACATTAATAATACATTAGGTTGCTTTCGTTTATGGATTTTTAGGTCTCAAGCTATTAGACTGGTGTTTAATTTAATTTATAATTTTTTAATTTGCACAATCATTTTATGCAAATAAAAAATTTGTGAAAACCTTAAATCAAAGCATTAGAACATAAATATATACATTCATAAATTCTTATAGATATATATTTATATAATATTTTTAGAAAAAGTATCCATATAAATTTGTGAATATGATTGTATTTAATTTTAAATTTTAGAATCTTTATGAATTTGATTGATTTTCTTATCTTTGTAAAATTTTCAGAAGAAATATCTGAATATTTTATGACCTAAGAAAAATAATGAAGTAAAAAGCATAAAAAATAAATAAAATATATTTTTTAAGGAAATTGAATATCACTTTTTGTTTGAATTGATATAATCATTAATTTTTTTTCTTAAATTCATACATAAAAAACAAAAAGAAGTAAAAAAAAACAGTCGACAAACTTAATCAGTTATCTTAGAAAATTAAATTAGAAATTGATTAGTTGAAATAGTAAGTGTCTTCTTTTATTGAATTCAAGTGAAAACTATTATTCGTGTATTGCAAAATTATCATAAAGAATAAATTAATTTAATAAGCGCGGGGTTAAGTGTATGTGCTTCGAACTTAGCTATTAAGCATTAATTGTGATTAATTTTTAAAATTAATTCTCTTTTAGCTTATATTAATTTAATTTAAGAGTTCGTTAGTTCTTTCATCGAAGTCAAATTTACTCTATGAATATTTGTGAAACTTTTATTAAAACGTGTACGATGTTATTGGAAATGAATACACAAGAGGTGTAGAGTTATTTGATATGGTGTCTAGGTAAAACAAGTAAGATTACAAGACTTATTCTATTAAACGAAAACTGAGAAATTTACAAGTAAAAGATCACTCTTTTGTTAGGGGGGAAATTATAATTCTTAAAAGTGAAGTGTCCTTTATTTTGCGTTTGACACGTTTATTTAAATTCTTTTTTTTTTTTTAACATTTCAGAATTTATCTCATTTTTTCTTTCCTTGTTTTAACTTTTTATCTCTTTAGCTCTAGGCTCTTATGTTATAGAGACCCGTTGCTTTTATCTCTTCTATATTTTTCTTAGATATTATATAATTTTTAACATGAAAATTAATCAATGCATTAAGATGTAAGGCATCTTTAGACAAATAACTTACATAAAGTTATAAGTCAATTATTTCTTTTACGACAATTAAATCACTATTTCTAACACATAAATAGACAACTCAGGCTCAAGTAAAGCGAATATTGGCACCATCTTTACAAAATTGCTATGCCGAATTTTTTCATACAGAAATCAATTTCTATTAAAAAATAATAATTCATTTGAAAATCTTTAAGAAAATAGCGGAAGTATTAATTTTTTTGAATTTCACAAAAATGTCTTGCAACTAAAAGAAACAGATCAAAATGTTGAAAAAAATTATTGAAAATCAAATACACTTGAAAAAAAATCTACGTGATTGTTTTTTTAGATTATTCTCAAGTTGATCCATTAAATTCTTGAAAACATCTATTAAATTTGTTAAAAGAATATAAAAAATCATTTTCCTAATCAAAGTTTAATTAGTTTACGATTCTAATCGAAACAAATCTTTGTGTCTTAGAATTAATGAATAAAATTTTTTTTGAAAATTTAAATTTTTATTCATATAATTTGAAATTTATCTGTGCCAAAATTAGTTGGTATTTTATATCTATCCGTTTTTTTTTGAATTGAAAACTTATGTTATATGTGTAAGACTTTTATGAAATGCTTATTTGTGAATTTAAGTATATTTATCTATACAGATCATATTGACAACATATTAGCAATTATTAGCCATTTATCCCAAAAAATAAAAACATTTTCAAAATTATTCTCTTGATATCAAGATTTGATTTTCAGTCGAAATATATCACAAATGATCGTAAATCAAATTATAATAACATTATATACAATTGTTAGAATTGTTACGATTACTTACTAGAAAATATTTGATTGTATTTTCATTAATCTAACTATATTTTTTTATGTGATTGTAAAATATCGAATACATGTGTTTAGGCTACTATGAAACCTTTTATTGCAAACGAGTTTCATTAATTTTATGCCTATATTTGATCAAATTCAGCTAGGTATCATCAAATTTAGATACATCCGAAAAAATAAATTGTTTCAAGTATTCACTACACATTTCTAGATCGATTTATATTTAATTGTATGTTACAAATTTCAACCTAAAAAATTTATTTTATTGAGTTTCGGCTTATAAAACAAGTTTTTCTAACGTTTTTTTCTTTTATATTTTCTCTTATTTTTATGTTTTCAAAAATTTCAAATTATGTAAAAATACTTCAAGTTATTTGACTAGAACTTTGTTTCAGATTAATGAAATATTAAAAAATTGAATTCATATTTTTACGACAAACTTTTTTGGAAAGCAAATTTCTTGCCATAATTTATTCATAAGTGTAGAAAAAAATAATTGATATAAATTCAAATTTGATTATCACATCAATATTTTCATGACATGATTCCATCAGTTTAATTCAGAAATTTTTGGATTGGCTAAAAAAATTTTTGTTGAAAATAAATTCACTTTTAATAAAGTGAATTTATAAAAAAAAATACATTCCTGAATTTGTTCATTTAACTTTACAGAGATATTTTTCATTTAGAGGATTCTCTAGAAAATTTTTACTATTAAAAGAAAAGAAGTATAATTATAAAAATATTTTTTTTACTTATTTTTTACATTGTTTTATACGAAATTTTGTTCAATATTATAACTTTATGTATAATAATGATAAATTATTTCTTTTCATGTACACCTTCAAATTTATGCTCTAGTTATAAATCAATAGTATTGAAAATTTTCAAATTTCTAAAACGTGTTAAGATTTGATTTGTTTAGAACTAACCGTACTGTAAGCGTATATAATATCCAAGAAATGAATACTCACTGAACTTTAATTTTCAACATCATTTTATTCTTCTATCTTTCAGGAAACTATTTGTTATTAAAAAGGAACAAATACTCATTGTTTGATATTTAGATAAAATGAATAAATCTTTACCGATAGCTTGATAAGTTTTGTTTTTTTCGTCCATTTTAACGAAGAAATGTAGATGATGAGTCCCTTAGTTTATAGCCCTTTGAATAAAGAAATTTTTTGTATTATAAATCACTAATACATATTAAGGTGCCTGTCAGTTGAATTTGATTTTAGCATATTAATTAGACATCAATTTGAAATCAACATTCAAAAATTAATTTCAGACTCGTTGAATTGTTTTGTTAAAAAATTTTTGATAATAAATTTTTTAGGGAAAAAAATTGAAATCAGAAAAAAATATGAACACATGTTTATTTTCAAAATAATTTGATCCCAATCACTCAAGGTTGATTGAAAGTTTTTTTTGTTTGTTGTACTTAAAACTCGATTTCCTTCGAAAAAATAAATTGTTTCAAGTATTCACTACACATTTCTATTGAATTAAAATATAAGCTGATTTTTAATCTGAAAAA
>BLXL01011063.1:0-14627 GCA_023170135.1 Acarapis woodi | reverse complement strand
GAAAAAATTTAAGCAATATATATATTATTATTTACATCAAATTTCGAAAAATTTCCATTATTTTTCACTGAAAACAATTAGATATTGAATATTTCTCATTTTTTTATTGGCTGCGTAAATAAATAATTTTTTTAAATGAATCGCTAGAATATTTCGTTTAACATATAATTTGCTAAGAAGTAATATTATCAAGTGTTTTCAAGAATCAAATTTTTGCTTTACAAATATTTTTTGAAAGGGACAAATTTTGTAGAATTCACTAATAAATTGATATGTTTCGAATGTTGATGAATAATCATGTTTAGTATACTCATAGTATAAAGGCCTATACAAACTTATCATATTGCGATAGGGGAACGACGTTTAATTTATAAAAAAAAATTTTACTCACCTATTTAGAGAAACGAGATTGCAGAGTGAAAAATTTTAGTTAATTAACTAAATCGCATTAAGGCCAGAAATCATGACACCTTCAATCAATCATTAGAAAATTATATGTTACATCATTTTTTTTGAATTCATACCCATTTATTGTTGTAGAAATCTTTTCTTGAAAAAAAATTTTCGTTTTAATGTTTTGTAATTTTATTATAATTGATAATCATGTTCGATAGTCGAAATTTGAAAAAAATAATTGATTTTCGGAAGCAGAAAATAAATAGTTAAGTGAATAGTCTAAAATTTTATTTAGTTTGAAGCGAATTTGTTCCCAAATACTACTTTATAAAACAAATTGATTTCGAACATTTCAACAAGGGTCTAACAACAATAATTACATGAGCCATAGTTGATGAAAGCCTTATTTCAAATTGAAAATTTAAACTTTAATTAATTATATAATTTAGTCTTATAAATTGCAAGCGCACGCACAAATATTTTATTTTGAATTTTTACCTTGTCGGTCAAAATAATTTAGGAAAAAAGCAAAAATCAAACTATTAAATTACCCATTGCTTTATTTATTATAAAAGTTAGATAAATCAAATAAATTTTAGGAATTTCATATAAATTTAAATTTATTTTTTTAAACAAGTTCTTATTTGGACTAAAATTTTTTTTGTTTATTTTTTATGCTGTAAATAAGTATAATTTAATAAAATATTTTTTAGTTAACTTATTCTTTAAAAGACAAAAAAATTATCATTATATTAAATAGATTTTGTGTATGTAAAATTAAAAATTGATTTTCTTAAAAGATCTTTGTTGTTTAAATAGTTGAGTTATATATACTCAAATACTATTTATAAAGTTATATTCTACTTAAAATCGACATAGAATACCCAAAAATAATTCTTGTATGAATAGTCTGAAGCAAAAATAAATTAAAATTTTCCGATTCTTGTTATGCAATTTTTTTCTTGAACAAATATATTTTGAATAAGTATTTCTTCAATTTTCAAATTATTAAATCTTTTTTCAACTTAAAAAAATGACCAACTTTTAGTTATATCTTATTTTTTTGAATGATTATAATCTCAATAATATCTTAAATTTTCTAATAATCATCAGGTTTTTCCCGCAATATTTGTGTAAGATATACAAAATTTGCATAAGTAGTTCAAAAATATTTCTTAATATTTCCGACAATTTATCTTGATCATATAATAAATAATATTTCGTATCTTTTTTCACATTCTACATACTTGTATTTATCTTTTATATTTAAGCATAATTGATGAATCAAATAAAAACTCTGCAAAATTTTTACCAGTTTCGGACATCTTAGTAAATAGATAAGATTAATGTGATTCACGCTTCACTTTATCAATTAATTACAAAAAGTTATGTCCATTAAGGGTAATGCACCTTGTTTATCCAAAAATAAAATATGCGTATATACCCTGTTTTTTAGATGACAAAGTATTTGAATCCGCATGTAAAACTGATTATTTCACACAATTTTTAGCCTCAAATGTATGGATAAAATCATGTAAGTCAAGTTATTTCGTTTGAATGAAAAGTTTAAGATCTTTTCGATGATTAATTCCTTTTATATTTGCGATTCGATACTAAGTTTCGCATTTTTGTCGATTTGCACTTGACTTTATGATTAATGTGTTTGAGCTTCGATATTTTTAGAATTTTTAATTTGCCCATTATATCAACGATATTAGATCAACGAAATCTAATCAGTGTTTTAATACATTAGTCTTTGAGCTAACAAAATGCTCAAAAGAAGAACTATACCATTTTAAGCATATTCAAGCACATTATCTTGAAATGATGGTAGAATCTATTTGCTTTGTTAACTAATTATTTTAAATATTTTTTAAACTTTATTTGACTAAAAAATTTCGAATATTCTCTAATTCCTTTACCTCATTATTTCTCGCTCTTTTTAAAGATACATTTTCTCTCTCCCTCTCTCTCTTTCTTCTGGAGTAAATTCTAATTTGTTTTTGTTCTTATTTGAAGTGTTTCTCGGCCTTGTTTATCACTATTCAAGTTTTGACTTAATTTTTTGAGAAGAAAAATTATGCTTTTAAATTTATTACTTTCAATTCACTAATTTTTCGATTGTTTGAGATTAAAACAGATCTTAGGTTTTTTTCAAATTTAATCTATTTGTTTAAATTCAGATAAATTTGAAGTAGTTTATATGCTTTATTTTATAAAGAAGACAGGTGCATTAGCAATTTTATAACTTAATGTATCGAAATTACTTTAATATAAATTTTTATTATCATTTTTTAATAAAAAATTAGAGGCTAATTAAATGCTGAAATTTCATGCTTAAATAATAAATGATGAGCACATCTCAAGTCAACATTTCAATTGAGTCTTTTCAGCAGTAGATTATGTATTTTGAATTGGATTTCAATAAAATTTAAATTGAATTTGAATAAGATTATATTTAGTATTTTTTATATTGATATGGAAAATACACAAAGTGTGAATAAGATATTAAATAATTGACATAATAATAATTGTTTTTCAAAACTGTATTAAATATTAAAAAAGTTTTTAGATTGAATCATACTTATGTATATTCTGAACATTATCTCTGAATATTTATAAGAGATTGTCATGTATCACTCATTAGCGATTTTAAGTAAGTTTTTTTTACATTTATGATTCTCTAAAAAAAATTTTTTTATTTGATTACTCATAGAGAGCATATTCAAATTTTAAGATAGAACACACGAATTTGAAATTTTAAATTAAAAAATTATTAATTCTTAATATCAATTTCAAAAATTTGAATTGTGTTGAATAAATTGAAAAAAATTTAATTCACATAATTTTGTAAAATTTTTGAGAAAAAAACGCGAAAAATTATTTGATTAGAAAAATCAAAAAAATTGATTTTCGAAATTTAAATTTTTTCCAGTTTAGACTTTTTTCATAGATTTTTTAATCGTTATTTCACTTGGAAATTTCAATTAGAAAACTTCTTGAAAGATCAAAAATCAAAATTTCATTTATTTAATGGTAGATGAAAAAGGTGTCAAACAAAATAAAATTAAGATTAAATTTCCGTTTTAGCATGCTTATTTTAAAAAAATTTGTGATATTTACATTAAAGTTTTGTTTTGTTTTTTCGAGCATTCTTCATATTCAAATTACTTAGTTATATATTGACTCAGTTTTTGCTCGTCAAATATTTTATCCAGTTTGCACTTATTGAATTCAATTTTAAAAATATTAAAATATATCGAAATATTTAGCATATATATATAATTTTTTACAATTTTATATTTTGGTATTAAGTATATAAAATTAGAAAGTTTATTCAAATATGAAGAATACTGAATTTTGAAAATATTATAATAATAATATAAGATATCTTTTTTTCTTTCACAATAAAATTATGTGAAGATTTTGAATCTTTATTAGATGCATATTTTGAAGTCTCGAATTCACAATTTTGATTGTAACGAGTGATTATAGTATGAACACAAGATTAGATTTTGCTTTTCAAATGACTAATGTTGCTATCTTGATATATATAAATCATTGATAAATAATGTGCTTGTTATTTGTAATCATTTATGGTATTATCTTTTAAGCAAAATATAATTGTATTGAAATTATATTTTTAGAATTAAAATATAATTTGAAATTTATAATTTAAAATTCGATAAAAAAAATGCAAATACGTGTCAAACACGTGTATAATTACCACTTGAGGCAATGTAGATTTTTATTTTTCTTGCTTAACTGGTTTACTTTATACAAAAATCGAGACCGATTTATTTCAATTTATTTTTAAATCTTTTATTGATCTATTCGAATAATTTTTTATTTGTAAATTATAATAAATTGATCTTAAATTATTATCAAATCTTTTTATTTTGATATGAATTAATAAAATCCATGATATCATACCACTTTGTTATATTTATCATCATTCTTCATTATTATGTACTATATAATCAAAAACTATCCGATAAGATAGTTATGAAATTCGTATCGAGTGATTATTAGCAAAAATATCTTTTTAGAACACAGTACTAAATCAAACAGCCATTGGACTATAATTTGTGGATTTTTTTCATCTTCTATGATGACTTCGAGTCTAAGTTTCATGAAAATTTTTTTACAGAAAAATTTCGTTGTGTCCTTCAGTTAAAAAGATGCAGTAATTAACTATGATTTACAGAAAATTTTTTATCCTTCATGATAATCAAATTAGAATGTAACGGCGATAATAATTATTGGATCGAACTTTTTTGAATACTTTAAACGCCCCAATTCGTGAATTATTTGAATTCTTGGCAAATCATATATTTTTTCTCTTAATTTCTGATCTATTTATTCTAAAGATATTGTGTCGACATTAAGCCTCACTTTATAAAATCTTCAATTAGAATTTATCCAATGAACATGTTTGAAACTAAGAAAGAATTTTTTGAGGCAAACAAAAAGTCAAATGTGACAATCTTTCGAAAAACTTTGATCAGTTATTTAATGAGGTGAAATTATGTTTTCGTATTTTAACTTTTCTGGTATACGTCATGCACTTAACACCATTCAATTAGATGCTTTAATTTTAAAAATGAAAAAATTATTTTTTTAAAGTAATTCATTGATCTTGAACCTTTTTTCTTGCTTATTTACCTGTTTCAAGATATACAATGGGTGCCCGTTAAATGCACCTGATTGTAATTTACAGTATCAAGCACTAATAGTTAAATTTTGTACTTAATGCAGCGATTATCAACAGTTGTCTAAAGTAAGATTTCAATTGTGTTCTAGGAAACTTTAGAATTCAATCTTATTTAAATTGTTTGAGTTCATTTATTTTCATTAGGAAAAGATTATTTGACCTTTTGATTATTACCCATTTTTCCATTATAAACGTTCTTACACGATATTTGATCATGTCTAATGAAATAACGGCATACCTTGAAATGTATTTTAAAATTTTAAAGATGATTGAAACATCTTTTTAGAATTATTTACTCAACAAACTTTCAATTCAAAAAGAGTGCAGTTGATGCGAGCGATTTTAATATAAAGCTTTTTTAATATATATTTTATGCCTTTTTATTGAGCATTTTCTATACATCTTTATCGAAAATCTTGATTTACCACTATTACCACCAAAATCTGCTAAATTAACATCTTTAATTTAAAAGATTATTGTTCAAAATGTTCTTTAGTAAAAGAAGTTTAACATTCTCTGATCAGTAGGGCAATAAAATTTTTTTGTATGAATCATTTGTTTAAACATGTTTCTAAGGCATATTAAATAGAACACATTTAATAGAACAGGTAAATATTTTAAATTGTAAAAAAAATTTAAGATAGCAAACGCTACTTTGTCCTTTATTCACTACCGGGATTTCATTAATTAAATTTATTTTTGCATGAATTGATTTTCCTCATTGTAATGCTTTTTTTTTTTTGATGATTATACTTATGGATTAATTTTTCGATTCAATTGCTATAAATCTCGAATAGTTGCAACAATTTTATAAAAAAAAAAAATACCATTATCAGAAAATTTGTGAAGCGATGATCTAAAAAGTATGAAAATGCATTCATTATTTATCATCGCACCATAAAATATTCAAATTCAAAATGAAAACTTATGTTGATTTAATTGGCAAAATTTTTATTATTGATTTTTTATAAAAATGAACTTAATATATTGTATAAATCAAAATGTTCATCTAATTCTAACGGAAAATAAAACAGCATAAATTTATTTACGTTTAATTTTTTCATAAAACTAGCTATTAACTTCAAATCTCAAACGACAATCAATATAATAATTGCTTAATTGAGCCAGCTGATCTAATTAATTCGCTTTATCGAAATAATTATTTATAGAAGTCTGACAAGTGTTTGAAACGTTTTTGTTTGGCCGTAATTTTTACTTTTACTTAAATAATTTTTAAAACTCAGAGTTGACTAAACTTAAAATTCTGCACGCCCTAGACGTATCTTTAGAAATTTCACTCAACCAGCTTGTCCAAATTTTTATTAAACATTCGGCAAGTCATCAACACGAACTTTAAATTTAGATAATCATTTTAAGTGCTCTTATTTTTTCGTTATTAAGTTATTAGACTAATCATATTTTAAATTTGTTTTTATTTGATTATCAATCATTATATTTTCTTTAATAATATTATTCAAGATATTTAGTTCTTGATAGTTTTTTATAGCCTTTATGCATTTTAGAACTCTATAAAAATTTGATAGTAATCACACCTACATTTACTTTTTGAATTAATATAAATTAATACATAAAAATGTATTTTATTATTTTTTTTAATTTATTATTTTTGAATTGGATTGAATTCATTATAATTAGATAATTATCGTTTGAAAAAGGCATAAGCTTAACAATTTTTAGATTCGTATTTAATGGCTCTACAAAATATATGCGATTAGACGTGATTAGATTTTAAATTATTTTTTTTATTTTGAGAGTTCGTAATAAAAAATAATTTTCAAAAAAAAAATCATTTTTTGATAGCATTATTTGATTGAAATTTCTTTTTTTTTATTATTATTTAAATTTTTTATTTCTGCATAATTCAAATAAATTTTCAATAATCAATTTTTAATAAGTAGTTTTCAATTTCATTTAAAATGAATTGTCAAGCGTCGATCAATGTTTTCTAAATTATTATTGTTTCGGTATTGTGTAAAAATTATTTTTTTATTTTTGTATTTTACAAGAAAATTGTTGAAAATTCTTCGTAAATGGATTAAGATGTCTATTTAATAAAATTATATTATTAATAAAAAACTAATTATTTCCGAATTTAAGTTTTGTTCAAGGATAAACTTCGAAAATTTTCTTGAAAATTATAAAAAATTATTTGATTAATTGTTTTTCTATGAAAAAAATACGACGTTTATTTGCAATTGAAAATAAATAAATTTAAATCTTTTAAATAAATTTTTGCATTATTGAAAATTTATCGCTTTAAAAAAAAATTCTTTTTTTTTTTTGTGTTTTATCAATGTAAGATTCACATTCGAATGAGTAATAAAATTATTTAATTATTTATTTTATTCAAGATTTACTAAATAGATGTATGTTTTCTGGAATCTTACGATTTCAAAAAAATTTAATTCTCGTAATTTGAACCTTGAATTCAAGGTTTGCAGAATATCTGGATTGGCATGGGAAAATCAAATTTCATATCAATAAGATACTATGAATCTATTTTATTTCCATTACCTTGGATAGAAAAAGTCAAATTTGATTCATTGTTGACCAAGAAATTAAGATTCAAATGATCAAAATGTATTAGAATTGACCGAGTGAAAAAATATAACGCTAAAAATATTTCGTTATATGATTGTAAGGAATATATCTGATAAAATCATTAAAAAAATCAATTTTCCTCAAGATGATGAAAACTTATTTTAATTAATCAATAAATTTATAAATGAATTAATAAGTTTGATTATAAAAGAGGAAACGGATTTTAACATTATTTAATGATTTAAGTCTCTGAATATTAATTTACTTTAGATGTTTGACAAAATATATTGAAATTTATTTTTCAATCCAAAAAAAGTATCACTAAAAGATTATATTCCTTTTATAAAAATTGAAAAAAATTGATTTCTTTCCTCATAGATACTAAATAATACATTTTTGAATGTTCTAATATAAACTAGAAATTAACGAAGTTGATTGAACAACTAAATTTTAGTGATAGCGTGTGTTACTTATTCAATTATTTTCAGGTTCTTAACTTTTTTTTAGATTTTAGAAACTTTTTCGAACGACTAACTGGATTAAAATTTTTGCTGTTATCGGTTCAAGAATAGGGAAATAAATTTTTAAACATTAATTACTTAAATTTATGAGTTATTTTAACTATTTTAGTCTCTAGCTAAATTTTTTCGTCGAAAAGTTTTTGACATTTTTAATGATAAAATTTTAAAATTAACTTCCAAGTCGATAAAAAATAAATATTAAATATCTTGGAGAAAATAGAAAAAGTTTTTAAATCGTCAGTAAATTCAAATGTATATTAAAATAAATGAATTGAAAGTTTTAAATTCAATTATTAAAAATTTTTCTAAAAATGAACCTTATTCGATTAATTGTACTACATTTTTATTGAAACGTTAAAAAAAAATTAAAATTAGAAAAAAAAAATATTTTTACCTTTCGAGTAAATTAAACTGACCGTGAATCCGACAAGCTCTAATTTCGAATGATTGAATTTAAACCAATTTCATTGTTTGATTTTACTTGTTTTAAATATTTTCTTAAAATTTTTTTGAGAAGTATTTTTTCTTGAACGGTAAATGACGTTTAAAGAAAATCAATAAATATGAAAAATGATCATTCTACAAGTATGATTGAAAAAATTAGCTTTACAGAATCAATTAAATACTTTAGATGGTGAAAAAATAAATTTTCAAAATTTGAAAATTAAAATTTTTTATGGATCATATTATTCAAATTCAAATTCAAATTTTTATATTGATTTTAATTAATTGTGTGAATAATGGCTAAATAATTTCAATCAATGATTAGTAAATTATAAAATTCAATAATTTAAATGTCAAATAAAATTCAATTTCACAAAATAGAATTTTTACCAAAATAATTTTCAAATATTTAAAATTAATCCACGGATTATTTAGGAAATTTGAATTTTTGTTAGGAATTGTTCCTATGATCATTTAAAGAAAGGCTTGAATATAAACCCATTACTTAATAATAATAATATTACCAAACTAGAATCTAGTAATTTAAATATTATCATTTATAAATTTTATTGGCAACCATTTTACAATTATCCCATGATGGTAAGGTCAGCGAAAAAATTGTTAAAGAATATTGTCTCTTGTAGCAAATAGTCTCAAGGAACAAAATACAGTAAATAGGAAAATGATAAAAAAATTTAAATATGAGAACAATAACTGTAGATTTTCGAATTGACTAAAGCATTAACTTTCTTAGATCATTAGATGTTTTGAGTGTGAGATAAAATAAACAATTTCAATCGTGTAACAATTCTTACGCATCTGATCATGAAGATTTAGATTATTAATGTTCATTTGGCGTTGAATCACAGTTACTCATTTCAAATTACTTTAATGGTCAATAAAATAAAATACTTTCGGCAACGAACTATTTATAGGGCTAGTTCTCATCATTTATAATAACTTGATTTATCGATATGGTCGTATCTTAAAATGATTACTGTGAATCCATCTTGCTTCGTCTATACACCATTGAAAATTTTAAAAATCTTATTATTCCTACTTTTTTTTTATATTATATCGATATGAACCGCATATTTGAATTATTCCTATCTTAATTATTTCAGTTTTTATATATAAAAATTTTTTACAATAATGATTCTTATCGTGGAATTCGATAAAAATTCTTTCATCAATCATACGCTAATAATCACTCATCATTATCCTAATCTAAAACTTATCTAGGTAATCTTTGATACTTTTAATTTACTTCAAGATCTCTACTAACTTCTTTTTTCAATGAAACAAGTTTTTGCATGATTATTGTATATGATCTAAATTCTTGATTACATTTACTTTTAGTGAAAGTTTTCTGAACTTAATTGTTTCAATAAAAATCTGAATTTTTAAAATACTCTGATCAAAAATTGTTCGTTTTCGAATTTTTCATTAAAAGTTTTTCTTAGAAATTTTCTTTTTACTTGTTCAAGTAATCATAAATTGATTAAATTGATGAAAATACCTTCATAATCTTATGTATTTTTATAATTAATCAACAAATTTTAATCGGTTACATTAATTAGTTTTAATAGCTTTCGTTACTTTACTTATTATTTTGGTATGGAATTCCTCAGTAAAAATCTCTTGAATCTAGATCATCAAATAATATTTATGATCACAAATAGGTTTCAAATCATTTAATAAATTTAACAGTGCCGAATAAATGTAAAAAAGAATATTTATCGTCTAGACTCAATAATATCTTTCTAGTCGTTATCATTTTCGCGTTGAAGTTTTAAAATATTTTCGAATTTTTTGACATAAATTTCTGATTTTCGAATATGGTTAAATCTATGAAAATGTCTCTCTGATAATAAAACTTATGCCAGATTTACCTTATTAATTTGCTTAAGTAAATGCATTGAAAAAATTTAACACTTTAGAATTTCATCAATTGCTACTCTTTCAATTTAGTTAAAATATTTAGAGTAGTAAATTTTAAATCTGTGCTCTTATTTTTTTTTCACTTTTTGCCTATTTAAAATATTAATTTTTCTAAATCATTCTACAGATTCATAAGCAGATGAATAAAGATGACCTCCGGAGAGTATTTCAAGTGGATTCACATGATTCAGGTAAGTTTACTGTTAAAATTGAGAAACAAAAAAATTATAAATGATATTTTCTCTTATATAATTATTGAACTTCAATAATAAACTATGATAAGCACTAATTTAATTATCAATAAATTTTTCGAACTATTGATTTAATAGATGGTTCGATAAATTAAATTCACTAATGAGAACGAATCATCATAAAAGCAGACGATAAAATTTGGTTCATTATAAGATTGATTAATGATTAATCAATCAAAAATTTTTTTCAAGTTTTTTACACTAAATTGTCATACATTTAATCTATCGATTATAAAAGAAGAAATCTAAGTTCCAAAACTACTCTTCTTTTTGATTAGAAATTAGTAGAGTTAAAGACATTTCATTTGAAATAAGAAGGTCAGCAAGTATCATTTGAAAATTAATTAGTGCTAATTAATCTTCTTATTAGAAATCAGAACGAATTTTCTTATCATTGTGAAAAGAGAGATTAATAAATCGATTTTTCAATACTCACCTGATCACCGGCTTTGTTGAGTACAATTGAAAGGAATGATATCAAATGCAAAAGGAAAAAATAACTATCACAAAATGATAAAAGAATATTTATTGATTTTTTTTCATTTTTTAACCAAAACTTAAGTTAGTCACAATAATACACATTATGTGTTAATAAGCTATTTTTAAAAATTTAACTCTATTGTCTCAACTTTATCAGATTTAGTCATACTCCTCAGTTTTAGAGATATTTCTAAATTTTTTTCTTTTTCAAAAAAAGGTTTTTTTTACTTTTTTTTTTTTTGAAAATTTTTATCAAATGTACTAACAATAATTTTAAAAAAATTTCGTTAAACAACAAATTTAAGGCCAATCAATTCAATTGTTTAATCTACAAAAAGGTGAAATAAAGAACACTTGTCATTAATACTCAACGTATTAATTATAAAAGTATGCTATTAATGTTCATGGATCTAAAAGGGGTCAGTAGCAATTGCTGATTGATATTTACATGGAAAATGTTTCATTAATTGATTTATCACCAGATTGATAACTAATATACCATATGTTCAATGAATCGTACCTTTTTTATATAAATTTTTAACAATGGTCATTTATACATTTTTCATATTATTTATTTTTGAACAAAAATATAGTTAAAGTCTGCTTTAATTATTTTTTTTTTTCATTTGATTTTTATTAAAAAATGAGCAATTAAAAATTTTGTCGAAATTGAACCGAAAAATACTAAAATTTTTCGTAATTATAAACTAAAAAAGTGTATTTAAATGATTTCAAAAACATTCATTGAAATTCAAGACCAAATAATGTTTTAATAAGATTATGTGAAAAAGTGAATTTAAAAATTTGGTACGCTATAATGTGATTGAATACACTTGACTAAAAATTAAGAGTCATTATTTTTAAAGAGAATTATTCGAATTAATTTTTTTTTTGATTACTCCATATGTATTTAAAGCAGATGAAAAAGTTTTTTGAAACTTAATCCTAAAATAATGTCTCTAGTGAAAATATATATTTCGAGAAATAGTGTTGAAATTTGCAAATCAAACCACAAGTTATAAAAGAAATATTCTTTTATAAAAAGGTTTAAGGGAATTCAAATTATTAAAAATAAATATTTAAATGAGCAATTCAAAAATTAAAAAAAGAAAACGAAAAATAATTTTCAGAAAAAAAGTTAAATATAATTATAAAAAATTACCTAAGAAAATAGATAAATACTTTTCAGGAATGATTAATCAAATGAAATAATAATGAAATTCGCCTGTTAGAATTTGAATGAATTGAACAAGATTATTCACTTGAAATAGAGAAGTGATATCTTTTAAAAAAAGAGTGAAAAAATACATCAAGAAATTATTGCGTGGCATACTTGATAGAAATGAAATCAGGAATAAATAAAAAACACAATTAAAAAAGTTGATTAAAAATGAGGCAAAAAGATTAAAAAATTTATTTTTAAAATAAATAGCTTTGAAATATGGATTATGCGAAGCTAGATAACTGAGTATACTTTTGAATGGTTCGTAAATAGAAACCAAATTATACATGTCAAAGTTGAAAATTAAGGAAAAAAAAATTAATTATTGTTTATTTTTATCCTGATTGCAAACTCAAAATTCTGATTTTAAAAGTGTACATTATCTGAATTTAATTTTAGTATTTTTTATAATTAATTTTAATTAACTTTAATAATTGAACTCATTACATCTCTCATGTTTATATATTAAATTGAACTGAGGATAAATTTTACATATAATGTATCAGGCACTTATATACTATCTGAATTATTTTAAAATAGTTGTCTGCACACTGCATGGAATTATTTAATAGTATTCATTAAGCATTAATTATTTTAATCAACTTATTGTAATCATTTTTTATATATAATTAATTACTTTTAAAACATACTTTAATTTTTTATGATTTTTGATGAAATTTTTAGTCCAATTTTTAGCGCCGTTCCGTGATAAATATAAAATTACTAGAAATTAGTAAATTAATATAAAAAAGAAATTTTTTTTAGCATAAATGATATATTTAAACATTACAAAAAAAATTTTTTTTTCTAATTTTAAAACTAATCTTTTTGTTTTATTTCTATTTTCAACTTGTTACGCATGAAAAAAATTTTAATAAAAGTTCCCGAGTATCATGTGGTACTTCCGAAATTGTTAAATAGTAACCGGAAGAAACGATCGGCTGAAGATAAACCAATTAAGCCAGCGAAATGGTTGCCTAAATCTAAGGAAAAAATTGTGCACCTAAAAGTATTTGGAAAAGCAATGCAATTAAATCTTAAGCCAAATGATAATTTTAACGACCGATTAAATCAAATGAAAGTTATTCTTGCCGAAAGTGGTAAAAACGGTAAACTCAAATATATTGAAGACAAATTAAGCAATGTAAGTTGTTTTTTTTTTAAACTTATAAAAGCGAACTTTTTTTAGTATGTTAATTTAAGTGAAAAATAATCAAATTAAAGTTGAAAAAATTTTAAAAATTAGAATTTAAATCGATTGTAGATTTTACCTGATATTATTCGTTTAACTCAATCTTCATAATTAAAAAGTCAAAATAATAATTATTTCTTTTAAAATTAAGAAATTAAATGTTTTCTAAATGAATTTTGGTAGTTTTGTCGTTTATAATGTTTATTTTTTTTTGTTCGAAAACTAACGAAATCTTGCTAATCTAAAATTGAAAACAATCATTATCAATAGATGAATTTTTTCTATCAAATCTATATATTTCAATAGAAATCAAAGATAATCTAATTTGATAAACACTTTTCGTGGCACGTTTCATCTATTTTAAAATTTAAGAAAATTCTTTCAAATCAAAAATTGATAAAATTCGAAAACAAACATTTATTTTGTTTTGCTTGGCTAATTCACAAAATTTAAACTATTTTATATATTTTTAACAAATCAATCAAATCTAGTTTCGTATTTACTATACACTCATGATTAATTTTTTTTTTCAATTAAATTTATGAGTAGATGAGAAATATTTTTAATTTTAAATTAATATCCAATTTGGTAAGATTTGTTATTTCCAATAAAAATCTTACCAAATCTTTTATTGGAAATAACAAATCTTACATTTCTTATTTTTTACACGATTTCAATTCCTATTTATCTTAACAAATCGATTTTCGAACTATTGAAAATCGAAAAAAAAACAGCATTATTCAAATTTGATGATTAATTTTAATTCAATATCAATACTTTTTCATCAAACTTAAGAATAAAAACATGAGAAGCAGTGCTAAAAATTTATTTATTTTTTTGATTCAGTTTTCAAACTTGATTTCGCTCGATTGATTTTTCAAATAAACAAATTTTCAATACTTAA
>BLXL01011062.1:0-15473 GCA_023170135.1 Acarapis woodi | reverse complement strand
TTAACATCTCCATTAATTACATATACATAATCTAAATGAATTGGTAAGAAAATTTTTAATACATTTATGTTTGTATGTGCACATAACTAATATTTTGAATTCACCTGTTAAAATTATTTATAATCTTATTAACCCAGACACGCTATTGGCCTTGATCTAACTGGCAAATTTTATTGGGAAAAATATGCAAATTTCAAAAATTTTTTTCAGATTATTAATTTATCATGAGTCAATGCTTTTTTTTAAATTTTTATAAATATTATTTTGAAAATTTTAATAATTCTTTTGAATGATAGCAAATTTTTACAAAAAAATAATTTTTAAATATTACTTTCTTGAAATCATTATTGAAATTTTAAAAATAATTGAAAAATCATATTATACAATAATAAAAATCCAAAAAATTAAATAATCGTCGAATTAATATGCGCATTCTCAAACGATCATACAAAGTTCATAATCCTCAAACACAATTAATTCCTTTTTTATTTGTATTATCTGTAAAACGAAGTATTGTTCTGCAATAGTTTATAACCTAAAAATGTACATATTAAAAGGCTAGAAAAAAAATTTCTATTTTTGTTTTTTTTTCTTTTAAAAAAATCTTGAAATTATATTAATAATCGATCATCGACTGGTAATTGATTTATTTAGATTCGTAGGAGCCATCAGTTAACCATCTTTAAGTGCTCGCGTAAGACAAAAAAAAAAATGATTTTCCAAGATTTTTAAGCAATTCGGTTTAAAAAAACTATTGCTATAATTAAATTTCAAATTTCCAAATTCTTTCATTCGCGTTCTTGATTAATGATCAACTACCCTGATCAATTGTTGTCGATAATCGATCATCATTTTCAGCTTCACCATTTAGATCATTTTCAAAACTATCTGATTAGAAGCACTATATATCTCAAGCTTTTGCAAATTTTATATAGTTAATGTTCATCAAATTTTATGTAATAATGTATTTTGTGAATTTGTATTTCATAGTTTTATCATTTAAAGCTTTTTGGATAAATACTTTTTTGTGATTGCATGTAAATTAAAATTCCTTTTTTCGCATATTACTCTCTGCATTATCTAAATGTTTAATTTTTTGAATTTAACATTCAAATTTTAAATTTCACCTAAATTTTCAATCGTTTCAGAAAAACATTTTCTTTTGAGATTTTCATTTTTGAAATCGCCCAAATAATCTAAAATTTTTAGGATTTTTCAATTTTAAAATTCATATGAATAATTTCCTAAATTTCGGTATAAATTTTTCTAATTTATATATTTATCGAAATTTCTGCTTGATAAATTCAAGTCTTTTATGTGCTAAAATGAATTTTAAGATAACGAAATGAGATTTCGATATAGGCAAAATCGATACTTTCATATGTATCATAAATATATAACTTTTCGTTTAAATTCTCAATTTTTAATAATTTTGGCATAACGAGTATAGATGGGCTAAGTCATTTTATGATATAATTTTTATAAATTGCTTATCTATTTCAGTTATCAATTTTAAAATTATTTCAATTATTTGAATTTATTTTTAAATTATTAAAAAGATGATTTTTGTAAGATTGATCTATATTTTATAATTTGAAAAGCTGATCAATTTTTTTTTCTAATTTTCATCTTAGTTAAAAAACAAAAATACTATTTTTAATAGCCAATTTTTTTTTGTCATGATATTATTTTAAGCTTTTTGATTACAACTCAATGAAAAATTTTTTATTATATTGTGCTTCAGAATTTATCGTTTCTTCACAAAATATTTTTTTTTACTAAATATTTTTCTGAAAAAAATTATTCAAAATTCAATGAATTACATTACTAAATTCAATAATATATTTACTTGTTATTATACTCTTTTAAAATATAGAAAATTTAAAATAAAATTAGTTTGTATTGATATGCTGTAAAATTTTTATTTTTGAAATATTTAATGATGTAAAGGATTTGATAAACTCATTTTTGAAAAAAACCCACTATCTCTTCTTTGGTACTTTTCTTCAAGTATTAGTTTAAAAATCAATCGTGATTGTCAATTGAACAAATAAAGTCCGACAAAAATATGATAAAATTAAATATCAACCAGTTTAAAATATGTATTGCAATTTCATATATTTTACAATTCGTGGTACGAATAAATATTTTTAAGTGTATTAATTTTTTTTGCCTTTTCGAGATTTATCTATATTTTTTTAAATTAAACAGAAAACTATTTATCATACAAAAAAATGTAGTGTTAATTTGAAGATAATCTATAAATTTTTCATGTAAATTTTTCATTCAAAATTCTCTAAAAATGAAAAAAAAAAATTTATATTACATTTAATGAAACTAATTGATAAAAAATTATTCAAATTCTTCATTATAATTCTCTTAGTCTAACGACTATTTTTTAGAAGAATTTTTTTTTCAACAAACAGGTTGTTTGAAAGTGTAAATTTAGTATATTATTTAGCTTCTATGAAATTGAACTCAATCGACAGGCGATCTTCAAACTACATCCTTTTGAAGTACTTTTTTTTTTATTTTTGAAGTTAACACATTGTTCATTAAGCAGATCGTCATCATTAATTTCATTTTGAATAACGCAAAACATGGCTATAGCGAATTATTTAAATTTACCTTTCAAGAATTATGTAGAAATGTACAAGTACGCATACAAATTTTTATAGGTGAAAAAATTAGTGACTTAAAAAAAGAGTATATTATATCAAACTTAGCAATTATTCTTCTTAATACTCTTAATAAAATTGAACTTGTCAAATTTCAACCTGAAATAAACATCCAGTTTAAAATATATTTTAAACATCACTCTGGTTTAGTTATTAATATTCTCAATGAGCTAAATGAATAAATAGAATAATTTTCAAACTTTTTATTGATAAATGACAGGCGAAATAACAAGCACACCTATTGAGCATACTTATTGACTGACGGATTAGTTTTTTATCTTTTTTATTTCTTTAATTTATATTTGAAATCTATCTTCGAAATGACTTTTTTGAGCGATTCGCGTTTGACAAATGTATTTGATCGATTGAAAATTTAAAAGTCATTTACCGCATTAGCAAATTAAAAAAATAAAATTTAAATTTTTGAGATCACATGGATAATAGTTCAAATTTTTCACAAATATACACTCTAATACTAATTTTTCATGAACACTAAAGATTCCCAAACAATCAAAATGTAAATTGAATTTTATTAGGTTTGTTAATTAATTTTAGCGTGGGACGAGGCTTATTTAGACGTGAATCATATTTTCGAAATTTTTTCATCTTTGGTATGTAATAAGGAACACTAAATTTATAAATAAATTCGTATATTCTCGTTTACATTACAATTCTCTGTTGAATAGCTATATAATCTCAATGATATTTTCTCTGATTTTTTCTCTACTGAAATTCATCACAAAATTTTTCAAATGTACAAAATTTGGAACTGAAAATGTTACTTAACTTCTCTTGATAGTTTTATTTTTTTTTTTTTCATCATACAAAATTCGATAAAAGGTGATTGTAAAATGCTTTGTATTTTAATACAAAAATAGAGAAAATTATATTCCATAGTTTAATTTTATTAATTTTTATTGAAATCTACGCATATTCAACAAAAAATGGCATATATTGCACTCCATCATGTTTAAATGTCAAATTGAGAGTTTTATTTATTAAGATACAAATATGTGTATAAGGTGTTGTTAAATATATATATATTTAATATATATAGAATGTGTATATAAATTTGTACAAGCCAATAATACTACTTAATAATTATACGAAAAAATATTCTTAGAACTACCTTCAAGGTGAGATTCAAAATGAGAAATATGCAATATTATGAAATAAGGAATATAGAGCTAAATGTGTAAAACAGATAAAAGTGCGAAAGGTTGAAGTACAGTGACCGTATGCCAAACATGACAGATGCTTATGTTTTCTAATAAGGAGAAATTTCTATTTTCTTTCTTTTTTTTGAAGAAAGATTTTAATTATTCTAGCCTTTTTTTCAAAGAAGAGAAGAAAAAAAACTATCTAACTGTCCACCTTTTTGTGACAAGAATCATTACATTTATGTACTGAATGATTGCACATATTCACCCATCAATAACTTATTTTTTTATACAATTAATAGCTTGAAATTTCACAATATTCTTTATATCATATTGAGAAGATGGCTTTCCCAGCATGAACGAAACAATCGATCTTAAAGCTATAACATTAATGATTTGTTAGAAATCAATTTTTCGGGTGTATGTGTGCTAAGTGCTCATCATATTTCCTTTTGATTCAATGATTTCATTTTAATAAAAAATAGTATTTATGATTTATTTATTTATATAATCTTTTTTTTTTTTTACGTCTTTTAAATTTAAAAAGATTCTTGTCAAATTTCCACAGAAAAATCTTTTTAAAAAATATTTTGAAGATTGTTTTTTTTTTTTTTTTTTTTTTTGTATTTGATAAAGAACAAAAGTTTTCAAATTTTCTGTTATTTTTTGATTAAAATAAAATATTTTTGAAATATTACGGAAACAATTAGTAATATAATTAATAATATTGAGTATTAGGCTAAGTATTCATGCATCAATAGATTAAAATAATTTAATAAAAGACTAATTTTAAAAAGAAAAAGTAATTTATCAAAAATTCAAGTAAAAAAATGAATTTCTTTCATTTGTCTACTAATCAATAATGTTAGATTATAGTGCAGCTTATAATCAATGTAAATGCAATACATTTATCATAAAATATGTCTAATAATTACCATGCACACGATATAATAATGATATATATATATATATTTTTTGATATGCAATTTTTGTTGAATTTTGATCAATACAAACTAAGCCTGCGTCGATAATCAACTAATAGCAAACAATTTAATACCTTAGTCAGAGTGAATCAAGTTCAATCAAACTGATTAGTATGAGCAATTCTCAATTGACCGACTTGTATTCCCTTAAGTGAAAACATAAAATGGAACAATCAAAAAATCTATAATAAATGCACACAGATATAACAAAAAAAGACACTTATTGAGAAGACCACTGATCAATATTTTCCACTCATCAATCAAACTTACAACAAAGTCCAAGGAATAGAACAGACTAGTTGACAAAGTGCACAATTGTAGTGCATGGTCTGCTATTTATTCTTTTCTTTCTAATAATGGATGGGCTCGTTCTAAGTACTCTTTTTAATATTCGTTTATTTTGCAATGCGAAGTTTGCACAAAAAAAATATGCGTCAAAAAGATAGGTAAAAAGTCAATAGATATTTTATACTCGAGTTTTGAATTTTACATAGTGTACTAATAATTTTATCGTTTCTGCTTATAATTATTCCAAGTTTAGCATTTTGTTTTTTTATTTTTTTTGAAAGAAATAGATCATTTTGATCAAATATATGCATGCTGATGTTCTCCACTTGTATAGTCTGCTCCCAAAATAATATAAAGGCTAATCAAATATATCGCATAAAATAAAATTATGCTGAATACCTAATCATTATTCACTAAATGACAGAGAAAAATTGCTTTTCTCTCTCATTTGTTTGTTTTCGATTTGAGTGATGAGTAATTTGAAAACTAATCAAATTTAGAAAAAAAAAATTATTTGACTTTCAATCATTTTCATTGATTGTTCATTTTTTCTGAAACAAACATTATGATCAATGTAGCCTAATTTGAAATTCATTTTTAATCATTTTTTTCTGCTCTAAGAATTTAAGAAAAAATTTTACAGAAAATTACGGCCAATTTACAAAATTTTGAAATTCATTTCTTCATTTCCTTTTTCCATGTCAAATATACAAAAATTACCAATCAATTTTAAATCATCTCGAATTAGATTTACTGTAAATTTAATGATGGTGATTAGTCTTTTTAAATTGGCATTTAAAGCTGATATATAGTAAGATTAGTTTCAAATAAATAATTTTCTTTTTTTTGCAAATGAAATTTTTAAAAAAATATCTTTCAAAAAAAAAATAAAAGAAAAATCAATTAAATGACTTCTTTTTATATAAGCGAACAATCGATATATCTAACACTACAGTCATCAAACACGCACTTAAAAATATTTTAGAGTCTAAAATAGCAGACAGAAACTTTAATAAGGATTCAAACATCTTTACTGCAATTACCTTGTACGGAAAAATTTTTTATAAGTTGATTATTTGAATTTTGCAATCTTGCACATAGACACTTGACTTGCATTTTCAATTAATTTTCTTAATTTTTTACGGGTAAAATTTTTAAATTACCAAATGATCAATTGAGAATTTTTTTCGCTGTTTTTAATATAATTTTTCTGATATATCAAATCGATACATATACCAAATAATAATAATAAGCTAATGATTCGGCATATAATTCTATATATCATTTAGTAAATGATACATACATTAACCAATTTTTGTTAATCTATCAAGTAAAATTCTTTGCAACTCAAACAAATTAAATGGAATCAAATTTGCTTTATCCATCGAATTGATGATAATCATTGTTTTTCATCTAATCATCGAGCCACTGTTCGAGAATTTTTCAAATAAAGCTAATTCATATTTAAATATACAATATAAATAAAAAGTATAAATAAAAACTTTATCAATATTGCTCTTTCTCAAAATGTTTGTAAAATTAATAAAATTTTATCGGTGCTTATTACTGGTAGGTTTGCTGTAGTTTAAAAAAATTTCAACATTATTGATTGGAAAAAAAATTCAAATTATCAATCAATAGTTTGAAATATTGTTTGATTTTCTAAAAATTTTTTTTCAAAAAGCCTATAACATCTAAACATTAATCGAAAAATAAATAAAAATTTAAATCTGTTTTTTGAAAATTAATTTATCAAAATTTTTCAAATTAAAAAAGAGAAGAGTGTCACTAAATTTAATATAAAATGATTAATAAAATTTATAAATTTTTCATGCAAAAAAAAGCAGCAACAGCATAACTCAAAGGTTTTTTAAAAATTATGCTATACATTTTAGAAGCACTCTCAATATTTTTTTCTCAATTTATTGTCTTAAATTATTTTAAACACTTTTAATTGCTTAGTCATTTAATCTTTGTTCTAGCATTAGCAGGATCACTTTTTTTTTGCAACTAATTGTGAATAAAGGATTGAAGATAACTCATTCTATTTAATATATCGAGTATATAGAACAATTTGCAAGAAAATTTATACACATTTAAACCCGTATTTTTGTTTTTTTTTTTTTTTTGGTTTTCTTGAGGCTCTTAAATTTTTAATTTATGTTCTTGTTTTAAGAAACTACTAAAACTCCTTATTTGCTCCTTATTTAGCAGTTCGAAAGTGCTATAAACAAAATTCATTATTCAAATTCGATTAGTAGACTTATGTTTGAATATGAAGTGATTAATTGAAAATTCTAAAAAATAATTAAATTAAAATTTATCAACTCAGTGCTGCTTGTTTGATTACAAAGAACACAAACTCATTAAAAACTTTTATTTACTAACTTTAATGAAACTCGAATTTTTAGAATTTAAGGATTTGTGAGAATGTAAGCTCACTAATGTCATGTTTCAATCTTAGAAACTAATAATTATGAATGAAGTGCTTTTAAAAATAAGATTTTTTTCTTGACTTGATTTCGAAAAAAAAATTCAAAATTAATGAAAATTTTGACTAATTGAATTGTTTTCAAGAATCTAAAATAGTAATTAGCATTTTTGATTTATTTTTCTTTTTTAATGATATTGAAAAAAATTCAAAATATAAAAAATTTTTCATTTATGTCCTAAACATTCAATTATCTTTCACAATCTCTAATGAAGGTTATCAAAAATTTATTATTAAGAAAATTATAACTAATCAATAAAATGATTTCAAATATAACCCTTTAACTTTCTTATTGATAGATATTTATTTAGAAATTTTGATTTTTTTTTCAATAGAAATAAATATTCTTTTTTGAAAATCTCTTTAGCTTCTAATTAGTTTTCATATGAACATATAAGTCAATTTTTTTCAATTCAAATTTATTGATTATAAAAATAAACCTTTTACTTGCTTTGAATTGCATAAGCAGCTAAAAAAAATTAAAATTTTTGATTTAAAGTTTTTTTTTTAATTTTGAAATCATTAATTTTTTTTTATTGATATCAAATGAAATTTTTGAATCATAATTATTGAAAATTAAAATTAATCACTGTAAACAGAACAATATTGTTGAGATTTAAAAAAAAATCTAATTTTAAAATTGTTGTTATCAATATTTTTTTGAGATATTGATTTCAATATAAATAACTATTTAATTTATTTAGAATTATAAATCGATATCTTTTCAATAATTAATTTATATAGATAAAATAAATTTTAACTAAACAAATTTAATTTTGAGTCTAATAGAATACATCATTTTTCGAAAAAAATCTTAGCAATTTATATTTAAATGAAATTTCAAATATATAAATCAAAATTTTTGCTTAACAGCAAAGAATTTATTCTTTTGCAAACCTGCAAAAATTTAGTGAATTTGAATAATAAAAATTATTGGATAAATAATGATGCGCATAATTTAATTTTTGTTTCTATTTATAGGGAAATGTAATTTAAAATAAAATTTAGTAGAGAAAAATTTTATTAACAGAAGACGCTTTAGCTAGGCATGCGCAAATCTTGTTAGAAAACTTTTAGAACTTTTGCCAAACGTGATTTAGTTTAAACTCGTAATTCCAGTCTTCAGTGAGCTCTAGCTCTGGAATAAAGTGTAATTCTTAAGTTTTTTAGTTTTTTGTGAATTTTTCGTTTAAAAGAATTTTAGTGAAAGATACATTAGTTTTTTTATCAAATTTTTTTTCTTCAGTGGGTTATCAGTGTTATTTTCTTAGAATTGACCAAAAAGGATTAATTACCTTTCTCACTTTTATGGATTAAAATTATTAATATAATAATAAAACATATCTAGTTTTTGTAAAAATCTTTAATGTTTTGACAAATATTTTAATAATCTAAAACTTCTGATTAAAAGTTTAAAATATTAAAAAAATCAATATTTTGTGAGTGCATGATTTTGCATGACATTATATGAAATCTCTAAAAAAAATTTAAAATATTTAATGATTCATCTAAGTTCATTTAAATAATATTCTAAATTCATCATTTTATTCATAACGATTTTGAATTTACCTCGCGTAAAAATGTACTCTTTTTTGATAATTAAATCTAAATAATTTTCATTTGATTATTTTTTTAATTCAATTTGATGATAAATCAAATTGAATAGAGTAATAAATTATTAAACCTCATTTTTGGATACACAAATTAAACTTAATGCAAAACCAAATGACTATTTGTCCACCGATTGTAACTAATAATAATTCGAAGCAGGTAAATTGGCCAATTTTAATTTATTGAAATCATAAATAATGAAGGTTTAAAAAAAAATTAAAAAAATTTTTCATGATTTTTTTTGTAGTATGATTCAACCAAAAGTCCACTTGCCTTGCTAGAGCAAACATGTAGGAGCATTGGTGCGGATACACTTTCCAATAACAAATCATCTTCGCAATCAATAGATCATACTAAAAAAGATAATAATAATGGATCGCATTCGCTAAATAAACTTCATTTAAATTTGAACGGTTACAAACCTTCAAATTTAGCGATTAATCAGCACGCTAATTTAACAAATAATTATGAAGGGGGGCGTAGATCTGGCAATAGCGCATCTATATCACCTGCCTCTTCGCTTGACAAAAATACGGTCTCCTATTCAGCAAATGCAGTTTCTAATGGAAGTCGACCAAACAGCAACAATGGAAATAGCCGACCAAATAGTAATTCATCATTAACGGGTTCTAAGAGCAAAGAATTATCCAAATTATCTTTCAAACCGTATGAAGAACAACATCACTCAAATAATTCGGATAGAAAAAAACATCATTCGCCCGAATTAGAACATTTAAAATTGTTAAATAAGAGTGAACGTAAATCAAGCGATTGCTCAACAAATGGATTAGTGTCTAAAAATTCAGCAAATTCACTTTCTAACGTGAAAACAAACCCTGTTACAACTTCTACAAATTTAAATTATGCAGCTCAACAACAATTGCTCGAACAACATTTACAGTATCAACAATATATGGCTGCATTAGCTGCAGGTTATCCATTCAATAATCCATCTTTAATGGCTGCTGCAGCTGCTCTTGCTGATCCAATGTTACCTGCTTCAATAAGCTCATCAGCTAGTTCTCGAAATTCAAATTCGTCGTCTAATATTCAGCAACAAAATCAAACACATCAGTCTACGCCACCGAGTTTACCATCTACACATCCCAATTTAATGCCACCGCAATCATCACCAAATCATTGTCCACCAGGATGTAATTCATGTTTAATTCATAATCCGTTGTTGAGTTCGTTTGCTGCAGCAGCTTCATCTAGTGTTTCATCATCAAACCATAGTAATCCATTTAGTTCACAGCATCTTGCAGCTTTAAGCTCTCAATATCCACATTTACCTCCTCAATTCTTACATCTATACAACCTTGCAAGTTATAATCCGTCATCATTAGGTGGTCCGCCTGTAACCAGCGCATCATCTCCAGCAACAACCCATTCACTAAACAATTCTCAATCGCAACAATCCCAACCAACAAATCGACATTCAACAAATAGCAATCACAATCAATTATCGATGCATCATCATTCGTCATTAGCAAATTCATCAAATCATTCTAATCATAATTCAATCACATCAAACAAATCTGCACCTCAAATATGTGCATTCATGAATTTGAATGGCACATTTTGCGGAAAAAGATTTAACAATCCTGATGAATATTTAATACATCTTAAGTCGCACACACTAAACGATTTTCCAAATCTTAATTCTCCTTCTTTAGAAAGTTTATATGGTTCGTATGAAGCAATGTTATCAAATTCAACTGGTTTGGCTAATTTGAGACGGCCTACAATGCACGATAGTTTGAGCAGTACAAGATTTCATCCTTACGGTAGACCATCATCCACTGCAGCAAATCATAATTATCCGCACAATTCACAAAATTCAGCTACAATGTCGCCAGCTGCATTGAGTGCATTATCAAATTCACAAACAAGCCTTTCTCAATTTCCGCTTGGAGCTTTGAGTAGTTTGAACGGATTAAGTAATAATTTAAATAGTGCTTCGACAAATCCGGCTGCCCTAGCCGCCGCATTCAATTTGTATTCACAATATAACGGGAGAGTAGGCCCTACAGTTCAGCCTTAGTAAAAAAATGTATATAAATATTTCTTTATGTTTCATTTTTCAAGCTTCCTATGATAAATCGAAAGTGAAAAATTTACTTAAAAAAAAAAAACAAACAGATCTGTGATTTGTATGTGTGCTGGTCAACTAAACCGGTTAAAATTAAATGAGAAAAAAATTCTTGTTCAATAGAATTGATGACGAGTAGAGAAATGTGAAAATTAACATCCATTAATTGCTCTGTTTCATCCAAAATTTTTGTCATTGTGAAATCATCTATCTGTGTGTTTATGTGTACGTGTTTCATTAATGTGTTGAAAAATATTTATTATTGTGCAAATCGAAGCATTATCTCTCATCGTTTTTTATTATAATTTTATTCATTATCATCAAATTAAACAACACATGCACAATTGAATTAAAATAACAAAATATTTTTATTATTAATGCTTCGAGCTAACATTTAATCAATAGAATTATCTAATGATTAGCATACAAAAAGACACGAGTTTATGAATAAATATTTTTTGGATATTTTGACGAAAGAGTATATAATAAGAGAAATGTTAGTTACAAAAAAAAAAAAGTAGAAAGCAAATAATAAAAATAGTAGAAAATTTTCTGATATTTTGAGAACTGTCTCAAGTTAAACTTTTTCTTCCTTTCTTCATTTGTCAGATAGTTATTTAAAATTTTCTTTGAAAAAAAAACCTTTATCATTAATTCACTTGTAAATTATTTGTTTGTAATTTGTAAAATTGTAAAATAAAACTCACCTATGTATAGCATTCTTATTATGTACTTTCATGACTTATATCGAATTAAATTGAAAGAATAAAAATTCGATTTATTTATCTTCAAAATAAATTTCTGAAAAATTTTTTTACTCTAATTTTTTAATCATAATCTATAAGTTTCAAAGACATTTTTTATTCATTGTTTTGTCTATACTTTTAAGGCAGTTTTAAATATGTTTTTTCTCTGGAAAAAAATTTGTGTTTGGGTTATCTTTGACGTTGTTAAACTTTTCTTTCTTCAAATTTAATAATTTTGCACAAGATTTTTATTCGAATGATAAAATCATAGTTTTGCCAGTTTTTATAAAGCACATGTAATAAAGCATCAGTTATTTTTATTTTTATTTTTATTTTTATTTTTATTTTTATTTTTATTTTTATTTTTATTTTTATTTTTATTTTTATTTTTATTTTTATTTTTATTTTTATTTTTATTTTTATTTTTATTTTTATTTTTATTTTAAAACATAAGTATCTAATTATTCAAAAAAAAAAAAATGTAAAAAGAAAAAGAATAAATGGAAAATAATAACTTTTAAACTAATTATCATTTTCGGTGATTAATCATTTTTACTCTTAAGTCGAGTAAATTTTTTTTTGATTCATTAGTATGTATATATAATATATATGATAAAAAAATATATTCAGATTTTAAATGAATAATATTCATGCATTTTATTCAAAAAGTTCAAATTCTTATTAGAAAAATTGTAAAAATAAAGTTACTGAAACAATGCAAACGATAAATAGAAAAATAGTTTCTTTCTGTGTATACTGACTGAAACTGATGCAATTAATTAATTTCATTTACTCTTCTCGTTATCTGTTTTTTACAGTCGACTAATGAAAAAATTTAAAACGAAAAAGCTTTACCAATTGAAATTATAATTAATTATTTTTTTTTCACTTAACTATTTTAGCAAAAAAGAATCTTTATGTTTTGTGACAGATCATCAAAAGTAATACGAGAAAGAAAGCTTTATCGGCGACAATAAAGTTTTCACTGATAATAAATCTAATATTGTTTTTTTAGAATCGACTAATCAATCTCATATTTGATGCTTTAAACATAAGGTTATTTTTTTTACTTAAATGACAAGGTTCTTAACTAAAAACATATTCAATTTTCGAAATTGACCTCGATTAACACATATTTATAGATTTCGTCTATTTATGCTAATAAATAAAATAGTATATATCGAATACGTAAGTCGATTGCGGTAATATATAATAATTTCTATAAAATTCTTTCATCACATTAACTAAATCTCGTTAAAAAAAGTTAATAAATTTTGATATAAACTACAACTTATGATTTCACCATTCAAGTAGAACATTATTCATAAGAAAGTGCTTTGATTGGTATTACCTAGAATTGTTACCGCAAAATTTTTTTTAAGTTGATCTTTTCACATATTTTTTTCTAAAAGAAAAAACTTTTTTTTTTCTGAGATAAGTCTGCATCATCTATGAAAAAATATTTCGAAGAAAGATGATTTGATTTTTGAATGAAAGATTTTTGATAATCCAAGTTTAAAACACTTTTTTTTTCCTGAAGCGAACGTGGGCCAAATAATTTCTCAAACAATTAAGATTTTTTCAAATCGTCATTTTGTTCATTCAACTTACGCTTTTTATGTATTAGAGAATTTTTAGATATTTAAAAAATAAACTCATTTGAGACGAGTAAAAAATGTTAAGATTTAAAAATATTTAACGATAATAAACTTATATTTAATACACTCTCTGTTATGATTTATAGTTTAGAATGTATGTAGTGATGTGCAATTGAGCAAATCACAAATTATTTTAGGAAAAAAATATTTTTGCATGTTTATAAAAACTAATAAATAATAGGATAAACATGATGATGACTAAAATAAAAAAAAATCAAAAATAATCCCTATGACATTGAGGACAGTGGAGTCTAGAAGTGTCATTTTAATTAAAAATAATATATAATCTAATGAACATCTAATAAAAATTGTAGGGAATCATATTAAAAAGATTTTAAAAATTTGAAAACATCAATCAAACAAACACTGATTGGATAGACATAATTAGGTTAGAAACATAAAATTGTTGAAAATTTCTGACTACACCTTTGCATATCTTTTTTGCCATCTAAATTTAAATCTAATGAGCACCATAATTGTGAAACATTTATTAAACAGCATTTAATCTATTCGAAATGTTTTATAACATCCGCTTTCAAATTTTATACTAATTATTTATAAGCAAATTTATGAATTTTCATGTTTGCATCAATCACTTAAATTATACTCTTACAATCTATTCACGAATGAGATAGATCTTCAAATAGTAAAATATTTATTGTGTAGTCATTTTTTTAACATTTTGAATGAATACTTCTCGGGAGATTTTTTTACACCTTTTCACATTTTTTTAGAAAAAAACTTTTTTATTCGAACAAACATTGATTGATTAGTCAGTTTGTGTAGGATGATTTTTTAGAATTTATTTATTTTTTAATATAAGTTTAAATTAAGCTCGTTTTGAAAGTGTCACCTCATTAAAGAAAGATCATTTAATTTATAATCGTCAGATATTCTAACGTTCATCAGATAATTATGAAAATCTAAATTTCAATGTTATTAAACAAATAAAAAAAATATTCAGAATATTTTTTTTACATTCAAAAAAATAAAACGTTTAGACATGCAAATTCATCTATTAAACAGTTGAAAATGATAAATAAAAAGAATTCTACTCGGTGAGATCATATCTGTGAAATCAAATCAAAAAATGATTTATAGCTTGTTTACCCGCTAAATGAGAATTTATCTGATTCTAAAATAACTCGCATCATTTGCACTATAATGATTTAAAATTAGAAAACGACATAAAACTCACAATATTTTGAAACTAAGCTTTCTGAGAGTTGTTATAAAGCTTGAAATTGAATATCGAATTAATAAATTTGATATGAAAAAATTTATTCATTTAGTAAAATTATTTTTTTTATATACATATGAATCTACATATATTATCTACCGATTTTAAAACATACAAATATAATAAAGTTTATTAAAATATTTTCTAAAAAAAATCATGAAATTAAAAAAATCGATGTTTAAGTAATCGTAGATAATTATTCATCATACATAACTACCATCAATTAATTGAAACAAAAAATTACCACTAGTGTCATCTGAAGATCAAAGTTGAAAAATTTTGAGGGCGTCACTAGTATTCTTTGTTTACATATTTTGAAATTGATTTTTTCTGTATAATTGGATAATTTTCTTTAATTTTTTTTTAATGCCAGCATGGTCAAATAAATATTTTCTAATAAAAATATTGATCTAATTAATTGAAATATAATAATAAAGTTTAAAGCGATGAATAGACGCGATTATGAATCTGAACGAAGACGTAGATCACCGGTAAAATCAAGGCGATCGCGTTCTAGAAGTCCAAT
>BLXL01011061.1:0-23297 GCA_023170135.1 Acarapis woodi | reverse complement strand
AAAATCACTGGATAAAAGTACGCTTTATTCGATTTTATTTAGTTCTGCCAGACTGTCTGAATTAGTATTAGTAATTTTAAATTTTTTTTTCTTTGTATAATTAAGCACTAAATCATTTTTAGTCTGATTTAAAACTTTATTCTACCGCCTGCTAAATTTTTTTTTCATGATTTCAAAATTTAAGTGAAAATTTTCATATACTCTTACTAATCTAAAATAGACATTTTTGACTCAAATTATTTGCTATACAAAATAATGTAAAATATAAATTAAAACTTAATTAAGTTCTGAATCAGAAAAAAAAACAGCTCATCAGAGGCGCTTAATGACCAAATCAAGATTCATCAGATATTTATTTAAAATTAGAATCCAAACTATTCATATTTATTATGTATCGTATCATATTTATCAGAATGATCAATCATTTAGTGCTTAAAGATTTTGAAAAAATCTCAATAAAATTGACAAATTCAATTAAAAATATCGAAATTTGTTCTAAATAAGATTCAGTCATCTGTTTTCAAAAAATTTTGAGCAATAAAATTTGATTTTATTTTCAAATTTACAAATTTTGATATATCTATTCATCACTTATTAAATGACTTTTTAACAGTTAATGCTTTTGAAATATCAGGTTATGTTTATACGTATATTATAATAAAAAATTGAATTCATCATTGTTCATAGCGGAAATAAATTATAAGAAGCAAAAGATCATTAGATTGTATTCAAGTTAATTATACTTTTGCTCGCTAAAGAAAATAAATAGAAAAAAAGACAAAAAAATTTTAAATCTTTTTTTATATCTTTATTTAAATGATATAAAAAATAAAATAAAAATTATTTTAATCTAAAAGATAGTATTGAAATTTTTGTGATAATTTTTGAGAGAAATGAAAATAGCCTAAAATTCAATAAATTAAATGAAAGTCGAATGTGTTGTAGATAAAACCCTTAAAATTTAAAGAAAAAATCGATTCGAATAAAATTTTCAGTTGATAAATTTGAAACATCGAAATTGATGCTGATGAGATTTGAAAATAGAGTGCTAAGATTTTTTATTCAGTGCAAATTTTAGAAAATCATAAATTAATTTATGAATTATATGATTTTATAGCCCTTTCATTCTCGGTTGAGAATTGAATGACTCAAAGTGTTTTCACGATTGATAAAATTTTTATTAAGACATTTGACAAAAAAAAAAAGTTTTAAAAAAGGATATTTTAGTCCGCTTCTGAGTGCAATTGTGTCATTACATAATCATGAATTACGTTCTTATAATTTAAAAATATCGTAATCGAATTATACAGGAACAAGAATTATATTATTTAAATGATATCTTAATCATATTTCATTTTTATGCTCAATTCAAGAAATTAATATAGTTAAAAATTTTAGCTAAGGAAATCGTTTTTTATCTTTTTTCAATATGGTCATTGTGAAAAGTTTGACTTAAATATACTTGCATTTTTTATAGATTTTTACTTAAATATAAGTATAAATTTATCGGTAATTATTCTATTGATTGATTTGAACGCATGACAGAAATAATCATAATTTTCAATTTTAAAATTAAAATTTTTTTATAATATTCATAAATTTCTTTGATAAATTCAAAATAAGAAAATTTACAAATGTATCTAAAATTGACCTTGTAAAATTGAAAAACTAAATGATACTCTTACCTTTTTTATCTCTTCTTTTGTCTTTATTTGTTGAACTTAATGAGCATAACAGGAATAGAATAAAAAAGAAAAGCGACCGGTTCATCGTTGATTTGCAGATCTGTTGAAATGGTTCGAACATATTGAGATTTGAAAAAAAATCCTATATCAGGAATTTTTGGTCAAAAACTTAAATTACTCGAAGCATTAATAAAGGAGCTTTTGCACCGCATATTAATTTTTAATTTAGACCTTTTAGATAATTGATTATTCTTCTTGATAAAAAAAATATTTGGAACAACTTGTTTGTATAAGTTGAGAAACAAATCGGCCAAAGTTTATTAAATTGATCTTTTTTCTTTTCAAATTTCAAAAGTTTTTACACAATCAATCGCACATCAATTCTAAAAAATCTATTATTTGTGTAAAGCACATTTAGAACAGGAATTCAGATTTAAAGGTTCAAAAAATTCTTAATTGAAGATATTTGAGCAGATGATTTGGAAGTATATGTCAAATAATGTATTTTAATCGAAAAAACAAGATCTAAAATGTTGAGGTACGATATTTTGAAATTAAAATTCTAGATGGTTGAATAGTAATAAAATTTTATGGTTGACAAAAAAGTGATTTAAAAATTCGACAGCAATAGATCGTAACAATAATAGAAACTTAGAAGTGTTTAAAAGTCATCACTGAATTGAAATCGTAGAGAATTCGCCAGTAAAATCCTGAACTTTACTTTTGTCTATTGATTAGAAGATTCAAATAAAGAATAATCAGTTGAAAAACTTTATCATTTGATATAAGAATTTAAAAAAAATAATACAATGAGCATAAATTAAAGCACTTCAATTATTGGATTTTGTATTAATCACATGGTTCAAACAGTTTGCTAATGAGATACACATCTATTTTAAAATTTATCACAAAACTGATTAAAAATGGGTGCTATTCTTTGAAACTTTGTCATAAAAAATATCGTTCTTTTGATTAAATTTTAATTTTTGAATTTTCAAGCATGTTCAGAGATCAAGCTAGATAAAAAAATTTTATTTCCTATCCATCAAAATCAATATATATTTTCTGAAAAATTTTTATTAATTATGTTGATAAACAGATGAAAATGAAGAAAATATTAATTAAGAATATTTTAATAAAAATTTAAATGGTTATGATTTTAAATATTAAATAATTTTTTATTCAAAACTATTCATTACATCATGCATAAGATAAAAAAACTGTTATTTAAAAGACGACAGATTTCTGCAAATTGAAATCGATTATAAATATTCTAAAATTTTGAAACTATTCAAGAAATAATTTTGTAAAAATTAGGCCCAATATTTTTAAATAATTATTCAGGTTCAAATTTTTCAATCAAAATGAATTGAAAATCATTTAATTTTCAACACACGAAAATTCGAAAAATTTTTTTTTTTTTGAATCAATATCTACTCAGCCATTTCGTCAAAGGATACATAGAGGATATACAACTGAAAATTATTTATTGAATTTAGTTACAATTTTCTGATAAATAAATATTTTTAATCTTAAACTAAAAGCTTTTGAAAATTAACATTCAGTAATTGTTTAAATTTGATGTTCTAATAAAAAATAAGAGTAGTTTCTTGAGTTTAATTTCTTTGAAAGATTAATTTTTTATAGTTTGTAATCTAATTAAGTCAAGAATATCTTTTTTAATAAGATTCTCGAAATATTTTATAAATAAAATCATCATGAAAACAAAATATATAATTAGAAACTTTGACAAATTTACTGCTTGTATTTCTTTTATGGATAAAAATCAATGAGAGGGTAGATAAAAATTTGCATTTGTAAGAATTAGTTGTGAAATTCGAACGAATATTTAGAAATGTCAATTTAAATTTACAAAAAAAAATTTAAGTTTTCCATTTGATTTTGAGTGAAAAATCAAAAAAAAATTTCTTTGTTCAAATCACCAAATGTTTTTCTTCAAGTAAATTAGTTCTGTCTTTTTTAAGTACGTTCGCTAATCAAAAGTTTGATTCTTTAATGAAAAAAATTTAAGAAATTTATTGATATCATTATTTTAAAAGTATAAGTTGTGAGATAACATGGTATTATAGAAGCTAATCTTTGAATTCGTTAAAGCTTTAAATAATTTATAATCAAGTTTATTTTTTGTAAAATAACTTAAAATAATCATTTTTTTATGAAAAAATTTTTAAACTGAGCAAGATGAAAAAATGAACACACTAAAAATTAATTATAGAAACTGAATAATTTAGAATAAAATTTTTAATTAATTAAAAACGAACATAATTTGAAAAATAATAAAACTTCAATAGAAAACGACGAATTTATGAATGATAAAATTCTAAATTTGATGTATAATTAATTCGAATAAGAGAAAAATTATAAATTTAAATCAAATCTATCAAAATAGATAATTTTAAGTTAAAAAAAATGAGAATATGATTGTCATGCTAAAACATTCAGTCGTAAATTAAGTTTAGGTTAACACATCAATAAATACACAAGACAAAATTTTTGTTGCTTATTTTTTTTTTATTAAAATTTTGAATATAAAGCAAAATGTAGGAAAGTATTAATATGTCACATTTAATTTTAGATATCTAATAATACATACTGCAAATATCGCAATTGTAATCAATCAGAGATTACAAGCACTCATTAAAATATACTGATTAATTAATCAAAAAGCTTTCAAAAAAGCTATTATGAGTAAACATATTTTTTTTTATCTTTAAACATTTGATGAATTCTAGAACACAAAGGTGATTGATTTTAACGTAATTTTATTTAGCTTTATAAAAAAAAAATTAGTCAATGATGTTTTATAAACTTGCAGGAAAATATTTTTGAATTTTTTTAATTATAATCATGCATCCTTAATTTAAATTGAATGGTGTAAATTTCATATGAAATATATAGATATTAAAATTTGCTTTTTATATGCAATCAAAAAAATTCTCATTTTTTTCACAAATTCTCATGAATTCACAATAGAGAAAAGGTGTAAAAGCAAAATTCGATTTATTAAATTGTGAAAAAATTTTAAAAAAACCAATCAAAGTCCAACCAGTTTAATTAACAATTTTCGTTGATTATATCATTTCGGATATTTGAAAATTGATACTGGATTTTTTCATTTAAATCAAATGAAGCAAAAGTCAATTGCAATTTTTTCTTTTGCATTTTAATTTTTTTCAATATATTTTCATTAAAAAAAAATTGGTAAACTCTTTTATTTGTTAAGAAAAAAAAACATTTAAAACATCAAAATATAATTTGATCACATTGTTTAAAAAAAAAAAAAACTTTTTTTCATAAAATTCAAAAATCTCCTTCCCCACCATACAGCTGCTAAAGCCAAACTGATCACAATTTTGAGAAAATTTTTTACTAAAGTTTTTTTCCTGGACTGCGCTTATTCAAACGTACAATAATGTTAAAATAGCACAACCGTTTTATGCTTTGGTTTTAATTTTATTTTTTCTTGAATAATAATTTTCAAAAATTCTTATCTGGAGTTAATATATTGTTTCCAGTTGATTAGCAGCTTTAGAATCATATGTCAGTTTAGTCTTTCCGTCAGTATTTAATTAAAATAAAATAAGTTGTTATAATAAGTTATAATAAGTCGTTCAGTTCAAGAAATATGTCTCCAAATATCATATTTTTTCAATGCATATATTCTTATTTCTACAAATAAAATTTTTCGATTGCGTAATAAAAAAGGATTAATCAATCATTTGTGAAATTTATAATACCTATAAAACTGATAGACTATTATAACTAGTTACAAATTTTTTAGTAGTATGTTAAAATTGAAAAATTTCCAAATTTACCTGTTACATTTGAGTCTTCTGAATAATTTTTGCATTGTTCTTAATTTCAAATAAATTCGATCCATTTAAATAGATTAGTACGCTAAATAATAATTAAGTGCATAATTCATATTTAATAAATTACGTAAATATAATTTTCTTTTGGAGAACAATTATATGAATAGGTTTATAAAAATTTAAAATTCATTTGATAAATAAAAAGATCAGACATACAATTTCTTTTTGAAAAATAAAATTGAACAAAATCTAAAGTTACAAAGTCTATACTTAACTTAGTGGTCATCATTCATCTAGATAATATTTATTTCATCTTAATATCCTACTATAAGTTAAAAATTTTTTATTAATTTTCGAAATGAATGATACTTGGAATTTCAATTTAAAAAAATATATAAATTTTTGAAAATTTTCACGATTTTTTTCACTTTTAAAAATAAAATATCGAAATTTTCAAACTCACTTTGAGATAAATTTGTGAATGTTTTTCCTCAATCGTGAAATTGATGCAAAATTCCGATTTCGCAATTTGTCATAAAAAGTTTTATTGATAGCTCTTATTAACTTATTTCTTCATCGACTGAAATTCTCTGAAAAATTGAGTTGATTAATCTATTTTTAAATTGGATATAAAATGAAAATTTAAATATATATATATTACTATTAATTTGTCAATACTCTTAGGTTACAATTCAATTCAAAAAAATTTTAAAGTAATAATTTTTGACGAATTTATAGAAAAAGATATAAACAGAATTTAAATAAATAAAACATATTTTGAAAAATGCATCATAAACAATTCATTTAGAGGGCGAAAAGATATCTTTGAAATTCACATTAATGAAAAGTTAAGATCTTTTTGCCATAGTATTTCTGATAAATTATAAATTGATCATTACAAAAAAAATATTTTTTTTAGTCAGTTTTTTTAATTAAATATTTTTTGATTTTTCAAAATTTATAATTTTTAAAATAAAGATTTTAGTCCATGTTATTGTCTATTCGTCATTGTTGACTAAAAAACATCATAAAAAAGTCCATCAAATTGTTATTAAACTGTAGATCTCTAGGAAAATTTCAAAATAAAAATAAGACAATATAAATAAAATTGAAATGAACATTGGTAATACGTTTATAAGAAAAAAAATTCCAGGAATTCTTACAATTTTATTTGAGTTTAATAGCAACGAGTAAACTTAACGATTCGTTAAAATACACCAAATGATTTGTCCAAATTATTATGTTCGATATCATGAATTCCAAATAAAATTGTCTGTTTTTTCTAAACAAAAATAGACTACATTTTCATAAAATCATGTAATTTAATACAATTGCTACTTACAGTCACTTATTAGAACAATTTATGAATTTGTTAAAGCTAGTGTAAATACTATTTATTTATAAGTCAAGCTACTGATATATATATCAAATTATAGACCTTTAATTGACAACTCAAACAATCGATTGTGAAATACCTTGATTCCTTTTTCTTTGATTTAACAATTTTCAAATTATTTTATATTTATTTATCTTACATCTTATTTAAAATTCGTAATTTTCAGAGTAAAATTTTTACACTTTTTAAATTAAGCTTTAAAATTTTGTATTTATTACTACAAAGATAATATACTTGAAGTCAATCATCTGCAATGTCATTTACTATGATTCAAAATAATTTTACCCTCAAAACTAATAAACTAAGTTTATCATCTATCCATGAACTCATCATTCTTATCGCAAAATTAGTGGAGAGGATGCATCGAATTTCAAAACATATCATTAGATCATGAGTTGGTTAATATAGTTTATAAAAGATTATTTTGTTGAAGAAATTCTTATTTAAAATTTTTTTCATGAATTTGATTATAAAAACTCAATTTCTATTTAAAATGATAATTTGAGAATTTGAGTGAAAATTGTAAGAATTAGCCTCTTTAAGAATATGAATCGATTGTAAATTCAAATTTCATTTAGCTTTATTTAGTACTAGTTACGTACGAATAATTTTTTTGTGATTATTTGTATTTTTATTTATTATTTTTCCTTTACAATTTAATTTTGATAATTTCTTTCAAAACAGTTAAAATTTTCAGCTTTTAACAACTGTCTGACAAAATCTAGACTAATAATGCTCCTTTTTTCATAAATCTCAGATTTTTTTAATTTTTAATATATTCTATTATGATGATTCATATTCAAACACCTTTCAAAATGAAATAAATGTCTAGAAGATATGTATATCAAAGTGAATTTATTGTTGAAGTGATCAAAACTATTGCGATTTCGAATTTAAATTTAGACATTCTGTATTTCAAGTTTAAATTAAAACTAAATTTAGCTTCACAGAATAGATTATTGCAAAAATTTACCTTAAAATAAAAGAATAACTTAGCTCTAAAATATGAACTGAATATAGAAATAAAATTTATTTATTTAAAGTCAATAATATAATATTGATTTGAAAATGATCATTGTGTTGACTTACTTTCAAAAAATAGATGGAATTTTTTTGGCACAGCTAACTTTAAAAAACAAAAAAAAACGTGTTAGTTCAACAATGAATTTTTTTTTCTATTTGTGATTCGTTTTGCATACTGAAATAATATGAAATCACGTTTATAAACAGTTTTTTCGCCAAATCATTTGAAGCGGAAATATATTATTATGCATAAAAAAAAATTAAGATTTCATAAATATTTACAAAAGGAATAAAAACATATTTACTCTGCATTCATTCATAGTATTAAAAGCTAGTAAATATAAATGTTCATCTTTCACTAACAGAAATTATTAATATCTTTTTATAATAAAACAAATTTTCGTGTTTTGCAATATTTCAGAGAATTTTAATAAATAATTGGAAATATTTTGAATCATTAGTTAAATCTTTGATATAAATAATCATAAATGACTTAATATTTGACATAATAATTTTGTGATTCTTGTAGACAAAGTGATTAATTTATTGAACACTTTAATTTCAAATTATAAAATGTTTTAAAAAATTATCTTGACTTCATGACTAAGATATTTTGATGACCGTCACCTATAAATTAACATTTCAGATAATTTTATGAAATTTCGATATAATTCAATAATTATGAAATTTAAAATAATGTTTAATAGCTAAAATTTTTGTAAATACTCAAATTAATTTTAAAATTTCACAAAAATTAATGTTAATACTAAAAAAGATGTTTATATAAGAAATATAATTAATCTTGTTAATATTTATTAGATTCGATTTTCTATAAATACACTGAATTTATATCTCAAATGAAGTAATTCTTTAAATCATCAAGTCAAATTTGTAGAAGAAATTCTCAAATTGCAAAGGTAAATAATATTTTCAAAATATTTTATCAAATTAATTTTGTAATTTTTGAAAAGTTTGGAATTATTAGTTTTTTACTGAAGACATGTAAATAAATACAAACTTATGAATATTACCTGATTCATCATTGTTTTGGTTATCTAAGGATAATTTTTCATTCTTTTTATTATCATTAAATTTGACAATTTTCGCTCTCTTGGTGAAATATCTTTCTTTGAGAATATTTTTGCTTTATGAATACGAAATAAATGTGAATATGAGAACACATATTCCAATGAATTATTTAATATAAAAAAATAATATTTTTTATAATCTTAAATATGCATCTTACATTCATTGATGTCAAAATTATGTCAAAAAAAAACATTAATAAACAATACGGTTGCAAATTAAATAAAATTTAATCTGATAGATTTTTAAAACAAGACAAATCTGTTGAAAGAATCATATCCCATTCACATGATGCCAGTACTTTTACAAGTTTATTTATCAATTTCATCAAAGCCATTTTTAGATAAAAAAATTTTACAAGTTTTGTTCGATTATGAAAACATAAACTTCTATTTCGAAGCTTTGAAAAAATTATTAAAAAAAAATATATAATACATTATCATTTTGTAAAGCTAATAATACTTTAATAGGACATTTTCACCACAAACTTTCACGAGATAAACATGCAAAAGAAATTATTTTTTAAAATTTAATAGTGATTATTATGTTTGATAACACGATAATATCAGAATTTTGTTTGTCTATTTGAATAAAATTAGAGAAAAATACATCAAAATGTTAAAAACTAAGGTCGTCTTGCGCACATTTTAGAATCAAAAAATTCATTTACAATGTAAATGTATTTAAAGTACATGTTTAGCTAAAATTATTTTACATAAGAAATAAACATTATCTTTAAAAATTTAATACATCACGATCACTTTTAAATACATATTTTTATTCGAATCCGATATTCGTACAACAGTGAAAGTAAAATTTTCACATTGAAGCTCGATAAATCGAATTTTTTTTTTATTAATTCCTATTTCGATTTAAAAAAATATTAGTTGAGAAAATAAATTACATAATAAAAACAAAAGCAAAAAACTTAATAGGAATTTTATGTGCTCAACATGAAGATAGTGATTTTCCAATCGAACAAAAAAAAAAAAGAAAATTTTAGAATTCGATTGTTTGAGAATTTAGAAGTTGATACTAATTTTGAAATTGGAATAATATGAATTTCAATAAAAAAAATTTGAGATAAAATTAAATTATCTATGATTCTTTTCGGGAATTGATTTTCGGTTATACCCGAAATAAGTCTAAAACTAAAAATCAAATAAATATAATTTCAAAAAAAAGAAAAATTTTTCGTAGAAATAAATTTGTCAACTTCGAAGGTAAAAAAAATTATATTAAAATCTTTGCTAAAAAAGTACTATGATTCGTGAAATTCAAAATATCTTCTCTAAGAAATTAGATTTGAATCAATTCAGAATTCTTTTTTTGAAAGCGCATATTTAAAAAAAAATAAATTGCATGAAAAATTATTTCAGACTTTTTCTAAATTTATTTTCTTAAGAGATTTTAATTTAAATTTGATTAAAAACCAGTTAAAAAAATCAATTTTTATTTCATTATCGATTTTATTTGATGCAAACTTTTTTTGAAAGGTCAAAGAAGCGTCAAAAAGGAAAAAAAATTCAAAATTTGTTTATTTAATAAGATAAATCAAATAAGCCCATATACGAATTGTCGAAAAAGTTTCAATCTCAGAAATTTATCACATCTTTTTAGAAGATATTTATTTATCTGTATTCAATTCTTTATTGAATTTAATAGAATTTCGAATACTAATATTATGGCGAAAGAAAAAAAAATTATTTTATCATTAAAAGTGGATTGAGGTTAAAGAATAAATTTATCACTTGATCATGTTTATGTAATTAATACAAAAAATCTTATAGGTTAAGTACATTATTGATAAATTATTTACAGATTTAATTTCTAAAGCACTTTTTTCAAAGTGATTTTTTTATAATTTTATCATTAAATTATAGGGCAAAAACTTTAATATCTATCAATCATCTCCAAAAATATTTCTTCAAATCTCTACAATCCAACTAAAATTTAATCGGGTATCAATATTTAATAAATAAAAAAAAGAGTTATATTTTAAAATAATATAAAAAATATATTAAACAGACACAATTTTTAAACGTTTGGTTGTCTTACATTGTTTTAATTAAACATTTACGAAAAAAAAATATTCAGAAATAGTTTATCAAGTTTCAAGTTTAAAAAAAATTTTAATGCCAGAAAGTCATAAAAAATAATTATCAATAACCTATACCTTCACGAATCCAAATATTTTCATTTTACATTAATTCTTTTATGCAAAAGTTTTTATGTTGTGAACATCTTTTTTTTTGACAAAATATCTTTCATATTTCGTATATTTAAATGTTAATAATTTGATAGCAGTTGGAATTTCAATAGACATTTTATGCTTAATATGAATAAAATATATGGATTGAAAATTGACTCTTATGATTTGTACTGCTAATTTCATAAATAGCGCACTCATCACAATTCTCATGATTTCTTTCTAAAAACAGATCTCAAATTAGTAGTACTGATTCAAATTAAATTATTCAATGATGGAGCGAATGATTGCCACGATAAGGATATTATTTGAATTTGATCATTCATTGCAAATTTTTCATTTGTTCTTATTTTTTTTATTAAAAGAATAAATTTAGATCCAGATTCTATCCGTAATGTTTATATAGGTTGTGTGCTTAATGTATCTGTTTAAATATCATTGAAAAATTTTTTAAAGGCTAAAATAATTTCATAATCAATAGCCAACTTGAAAAGCATCCTTTTTGTATATATATAAATTCTCTACCGTTTTTTTAGTTTTAGATTGATGAAAAATTGTTCAACTCCGAGTCAATGTTCATCATAAAAGTGAAATTGTGAGGAGTAATGTGGAATTTTAAATGCTGGACAAAAAAATCAATCATATCCAAATATATACTTTCAAAAGTTTTAAATTATTAACAAAATAAATTTAATTCAAACAGTATATATTTGATTTATTATTATTTTTTTTTTTTTGAATTATATGCATAGTCAAGACAAATTTTTGTCACTAGACTCTAAGTACTTTAAAAATGAAGTTTTAATGTTAAAAGAGAGAATAAATGAAATTGTTTTTTAATCAAGTTCATACAGATATATTTTTTAAGCTATGATGTTTTATCAATACTGTAAAATTTATTCTACTTCTTATAAAAAATATTTACCGATTATTTATTTTTTTTTTTGTTTTATTCCTAGAATTAAGTTGAAATTCGAACGTATAATTCGATAGCAAGTAATAAAAATCTCCATTTTATTTTGTTAACACCGAGCAAATAGTCACTTGTCTAATTTGCGTCTCTTTCTCTCAGGCGAATGTGAAAAAGTTTAGAAAGCAAACAAACCGAAAAAAGGGATTAAAATGCGAGAAAAAGAGGATCAATTTGTATAAAAATTTAGTCGCATTGAAAATTACCAAACAGTAAACTTTATGTTCTTCGATGAAATTCGAATATAAAATTAGAATTAAGTACTTGATGCTTAGTAGTCATTTAATATTTGTCAATATCTAACTTTAAATAACAGCTAGCAGTTAGACTTCTTTTTAGTTCAACAATCTTTGGTCTATTACCACCAAAATAGTAAATTGTATACAAACCTTGTAAAGTCGATCTAGTTCTTCACGAAAATAGTTTAGATTGAAATTGTAATATTTAAACAAACTTGTCCTCTGAACTGTTGGCAATCAATTAATAGTAACTTACTAAATATATGTCGTTGATTTTATATATTAAAAATAGAAATCTGTATATCTGACATATATGCAAAATGAATATTTTTTAGATTTTATTAAACTGATTTTCGTATAATGAATTTCAGAGATTTTGATTTGAAAATTTCAAAGAGCCAAAATTAAATTTCGATTTTTTTGTTGGAATTCAATCTTTTAAGACTCTCGCGACATTTGATTCAATATAAAATTTAATTGTAGAAATTTTGGAATAGATCAATGAGTTTGTCTACTGACACTATGAAAATTAAAAAAACTTCTATGAATTCATAAGTTATAGAACGTCATTTTTTTATGAAATTTCAATAAAATAATTTATTTAAAGTTACTATATCACAGAGATTGAAAATTCTCATTTAATTCAAAAGTAATCCGTGAAATAATGGTTAAATTTGAGCTTTTAATCTCATCTCAGCCATATGACTCCTAAAACACATCTTATAAATGGTTAGAAATTATTAGGAAAGTTGTTTAAAAGTAATTTCCGGTTTAATAATTTTATGCCATTAAATCAGTACTATAAATTTATGTCAAAATTCGTACAATATAGCTAAACTTGAAAAATTAATATAATCTAGTATTATTAATCGAAAATTTACAAACCCATTGTGAAGGGCCATTCTGTTTCAATTTCTTGAGAATAATTTTCATTTTAAATTTTTTTTTGTTAATAAAATCTTCTTCCAGAACTTTTAATGAGATTAAAAAAATCGATTCGATCAACTAATAATCAGCATGATAAAAAAATCTAAAATTTTCAAGAAATATTTGTTTTATGTTTTGAAAATTTTGTTTAATCAATTCAATTACAACAGTAATCCTTTAGAAAAAAAAAAGTTTTCGAATAGAATTCAATTTTTTTTTTATATCTAATAATATAAAATTAGTTTTTTTAGCTTTTTTGACTTAAAAATTGATTATTTGAACATATAGATTTTGTCTATGTCTTCAGCAATATCCGCTATAAAAATTTTAAAAAATTTTTGTGGCTTTTTCTGTAAATATATATATCCAAATTATACATGAAATTCTATTATTATAAAAAACACGACTAAAGAGTGAATAATTAATTTTAGTAACGATAAGCTTTGAAAATTTAAATTATGTCATAATCGAAAGTGCAAAAAAATAAAAAATAAAGAAAGTGTAAAATTAAAATGAATACATTCAAAAACTTATTCTATGATTCGAATTCATCTACAGTGTCTAATTATAATTAAACTTCTGAATTTTGTAATTCAAATTATTTTTTTGCCCGAAAATATTATATATATATATATATACCTGATAGTTAAAAATTGAATTAGACAAAAAAAAAAGCTAAAATAGGCTTATCTCTGAGAGCACTCATGGCAAGTTAAATTGTATGGGACAACTTTATCACTTGATAAATTATAAAAAAAGTATTCATCGACATTTTCATATGCGAACAATAGTCACATCGTCGCAGCCAAAAAAAATTTTCGTATTTAAAACTTTTAAAAGCGTATGTTAGAATTATGGATTTTACATAATGCGAAGTGTCAGCGTTCGAAAATTGTCATGTTTAAACGAAATAGTCAACAATCAAATATTTTATGATACAAAATTTATTTAATGCGGCTTAATGTTGTTATAATGTATCACACAATAATATATATAAATTAATCATATATCTATTTGTATTCAGTCAATAATATTTAATCGAATATTTTTTGTTAAAATCGATTATTTTTTTCTTAAAATTTTTTTATTCCTTTATCCAATTTCGTTTCAATCGATTGTCAATTATTTAGACAACGAAAAGATTTCAATTTTAAAATTTTTGAAACAAACTTTGCAAACCATTATGTAGATTGCGACGTACAAAAATTAATTTTTTAAACTAAATTATATGAAATTTTTTAGAATATAAAAACAGGAATTTATTTTTGTTATAGTAAAAAACAGATTTTTTTTTGATTTCACATTTCATTGTAGAATTAATTTTATAATTCCAAAAATATCTAATTTTAATAGTGATTCTAAACTACTAATCGATACAATTTCCATTTCTTTATTCTTCGAACAAGCGATTTTTCAAAAAAATAATAACTTCAATTTTTGAATAATCACCTTTCATTGTATTATTGTCGATATCTGGAATTCGATTAAAATCTACAAGATTTAATCTACATTTATGGTCTAGTTTATTTAGTTAGCATTCATTAAATATCATTTAGAATTCAATAAGCCTTAAAAATTCAATAATTTTATTAAATTTGCGAGACAATATTTTAATTTTTTTTTTTTCGTTTAAACTTTCAAGCAAACCCTGTTTTTTTTACGAATAATTGTTACATCATTTTTAGCAAAAAGATTAACAAGACTCAGATTCGAAAGTTTGAATTCAAGATATTAATTTTTGAAACATAATAATAAATTTATATAGAAACTTTATAAGATCAAATTAGATTTAAATTTTTTTTTTTATTTGAACATCGCTCAATAAGTTTTATAAAACAAATCAAAATATTAAACTTATGCTTGTTCGTTTATTCGATACACTTGATTCACACAAGCAAAGGACAAATCAAAAAAAAAAAAAATAAACTATATATTTTTTTTTTAATTTTTTCAGCAAAAGAAGTAAATCTCGTAGCCGTAGACGTTAAGAAAAGTCTATGATGCAGTAAATCATTTTTAACTGATTTTTCTTATTGTTTTCGGCCTGAAAATTTTTTAAGTACTTTATTAAAAATTTCGAATTCAATAGAATTTTAAAATCAAAGATACGACTTTTCAAGATTTTAAAAATTTATTGAAACTATTTAGATAAATTTAGCAACTAAATTCACACTTCTGACAATTTGAAGGTCAATACTATTATAATCTCGAACAAAAGTTCAAAATTTAAACAAAGCCAAACTACTGCGCTAATACTTTTGATTCTCGATTCTTTCGAATATTAGAATTTGTAAAAAATTTTTATCACTTTTATGTTTGTTTGCAAAATGTGCTCAAATTACTGATACTTGTTAATAAAAATTCATGGTAATTTTTTCTATTATTTGATTTGTTTTTGCGAATTTTTTCGACGAATAACTCATCGAATAACTGTATGATATGATTTTCTAATGAGTGTAAAATATTTCTCAATCACTTTTTTTTTTAAATTTTTTGTGAAATTAAATTTATTATATCTAAATAAACTAAATATATATTCCACTATGCAATTTACAGGCAATTGATTTAGACATTTTTTAATGTTAAAAATATTTGAATTATTTTTAGATACTGCATTATACATAAAATTCATACCTGAATTATATGCCCATAGAATATTTTTTAATATAAATAATTATTCGACAAATGTCAAAAATTATTCCTCTTATATAAATTTTTTGAATTTTACTTTTTAATTATCTATACTTGACTAACTTGACACTATTTAACATGTAGATCTTTTGAAATGAAAAAAAGTAACGAAAATTAATACATCTTACAGAAAAAAGAACATTTACTCTGAGTATTTAATGTATATTTAAACAGAGATTTTTTCAAAAGTTCTCAAAATATTGTTAAACACATTTGAAACTGAAAATTCTTACTAATAAGAGTTTCCGCAAACTAAAATACTTAAACGTGTTACCTCATTTCATAGAAGTTTACATTAAAAAGATGATAGAATGTAAATTTAAAACTTATTAATTTTTTTGTGTTATTTCTTTATTATTTTTTCACTTAAATTTTTTTTTTCTATTAAAAAATCTATAAAAAATAATTTTTTTTCAAATTATTTTTTTGAACGGTAAAATTTCGTCAAAACTTAACTGATTTTTTTAAAGAAGAAAAGAAAATTTTTTTTTTTATTTTTATGAAAAATATTTTGATGATTTTTGTATTATTTCTTAGCCGATAAATATGCTCAAAAATCTGTTCATATTGCTCTGAAAAAAATATACATCTTTAAAACAATATTATTATAATAAAATATGACCTATGTGTGCTCATTATATACTCGAAAATTGAATAATATTTATCTAATTTTACTCAATCAGATTTTAAATTCGAAACTTTAAGACCTACACTTGATTTGAGAATTGAATTGAGTATTTTTTTAATTTCTTTCATTTCAAAATTGATGCATCATTGATAATGGTTGATTCAAATACTTGAGATTAATAAAAATAATTTATTAGATTAATTCTATTATTATAATTTAGTAATACTCATTCATTGATTTCCTTTAGTTTAGACACTTTATGTTATTAATAATAGCACAGTTTCAAAATACTAATCTAAAGGACTTCAAATTTTTACATTTAAAAAATAGATATCTTCATTTGTAAAACTATATATATGATCAATAAAAGTGATTACTATTTTTCGGGGTAAACTTAATTTTTTTAGATTAGAAAGACAAAAATTTTTAAAGTTTGATGAAATATCGAAAATATATTTTTTTATTATGAATTTGAATCGAACGGCAAACAATATAGAGTATAATTACAGATTTCTTTTTCAAACTTTACTTTGATTTGAATTGATTCAATATTTTTTACTTTAAATTGTTACCAAGTTGAAGCAAACTATTTTGAGTATTTAAATGTGCTAATATGTTTCATAATTAAGTTTTTTGATACAAGCACATTCAAAGTGATTACTAAAAGCTATTAGTTCTAAACTTACTTTCAATATTTTAATCTCAGATATTAATTTGCTCAATTCAAATAATTGAATTACATTTTTTAAATTTTATTGATAATTTAATTAAATATTTTTCAGTAAAAATCGAATTTTCATATGAAATTTAAAAGATTCGAATTTCACTTGATCGAAGCATGATTAAATAAATCACTAAAATCTTTTGGAAATAAATGAAAAGTATAAAATTTTCGAAAATTATTTTTTTGGCGAGATTTTAAATTATAAGTATTTATAATAAATCCATATAATAGTGAATCAAACTATATCGGGCAATAAAAATTTGTATGATGCGGGTTGTCTGTGAGTGTTATTGAAATTATTGAACATTTTTATACGTTTAAATATTTTTCAAAGTTGAAATATTTAGATTCTTTTATAGAAATAATATTGAATTAAAATTTTGTTTAATCATTTATTATAAAGAGCATGTTTACAAAGTACTGCTTAGTAGTGTAATAGGTTAAACTTCTTTTGTACCTCTTTAAATTTGTTGGAAAACTGATAAGAAACATCACACTGTAGAAAAAAAGAATCATATACGCGAGGTTTATTTTTTTTTTGAAACAAATTTCAGGATCACATTTGCGATATTACAATTGAGACCGGATGTTTTATTTGCTAGATTTTTCAATTACCAGTAAATGTAATGTTCAATCTTGGAATTCTCATTTGAATTTTCATTCTTAACAAAAAATTAAAATAGACTTTTGAAAAAAAAGTCTGATTTTTACAACTCAACCAAATTCTAATAAGTTTCATAATTTAAATTAGATTAGCTTTAAGTAGTATAATTCAATTACTGTAAAATTACATATACAGTCTATCTGTCTATAGTTATATGCTGTTTATTTAAAGAAAAAAAATTTCAAATTTTCATGCTAAATTATTTAATTAAAATAAACCAGATTTGATGAACTCATTTCAAACCATTCATGATTCTATGTGAATCTGTTTTATTTTTACAAATTTAATTTTATAAAAATAAATAACCTGCAATTGTAATTACAAAATTGCAATAAAATTTTTATTTACCTGCAATTTTTATCATGATCATCAGTATTATTAAATAAAAAGTCATTTTTAAATCGAATTTTGAAACCAAATTATAAAATTTGTATTTTAGTATTTTGATTAAATTAAATAGACTTAATTTATTAAGTAATTATTTAATATATGCACAAGCACAATAATATTTATACAATTCGCCAAAATATTGCATTAAAAAATATACTTTCTTTTATCGCCTCTGAATATAAAACTATTAATAGATCTATTCAATTAAAATTTATTCAAATATAACAAATCTTACAAATATATATCTTTTTAAAAAATATTTTTTATTGTGAATCGCTTATTTACAATCCAATTCAATTTGAATCATTTTTTTCTAATGAAAACATTTCATTCACAAATGAAAATTTATGAGTCAAAAGATGAATAAAAAAAAATTTACAATATTACTCTTGAAAATATTTTAGTTTTAAAAATAAAATATGTTAATTAGTAAGCTCGAATTCAGAATTGTTATGCCTTAATTTAAAAACAAAATGCATTTTTCCTAAATTATTGAAAGATAACTTTACAATATTATATAAGATTTCATATTTACAAATAAAATTTTTTTAAGATAAATGAAATTTTACTTTCAAGTCTATTAACCTTTTATTTCTAATTCTTTTGAATACAAGAAATTTTTTTCAAACAAAAATTTTTTAATTGAAAAGAATTTTCTGCCAATTGTTTTGAAAAATAATTAAATAATGATTTTTTCTGAATTTATATTTTTAAAGAAAAAATTTTCAAGTCAAGTTTGAATCGAAATTAATTTACGAATTTATCTACTTATTTTGTCTAAATATTTTGTGATTTTATTTTATTCCAGATATTTTTTAAATTTCATATAAAATTAAAATTCAAAATAATTAATTCTAAGACCTAGGAAAAAAAATTCTTAATTCAATAATCAGTAACAAAATAAAAAAAAATGACGAGTGATTTGAGTACAATTTTAAATCGAAATCAATTTAATTTTGTGAAAAGTATTTTAGTTGCGATAGGCATCTAGAATCAAGATTTAAAAAAGAGGGGTTCAAATAGATAAAAAACGAAATAGAAAAAAATTTAAATTTATCTAATTTTTATTTTAAGCAATTTTTCGAAATTACCTCAGAAATTAATTGCATAACAAAAATGAAGATCTCAATTTCGAAGAGTTTCGGATAAATAAAGTCGGAATATTTATTTGCTATTTATAATCAAATTATAAATTAATAAAACTATAAATTACTTTTATATTTTGTATTATTGCTCAGAGATGCGATTGACTTATATTCGAAATATATTGGCGAACTCATATGCTGATATTTATTTTCCATCAGTATGAATCATCATTTGATCTTTTATAAATCTGTAATAAATTCAAATTATAAAATCATTGTATATCAGTGTCATCATATGATAATTTTTAGAGTAGTTTAATCCTTTCCATTTTTGATTTAATATATAGAGTGCTAAAATTGAAAGTTTCATGTTTTAAATTTGAATATATAATTCTTTTTAAATCTTAATAGGGATTCAAAAATTTAAATATTTTTTTGAAATTAGAATAAAATGAATTCATACTTATGTATTTAGTCAAATCAATTTTAAATATTTCAATAAATTTGAATCAGAGAAAAGTGTCTAATGGAGTATATAGTAAAAAATCAAAACAAGTAACCACTTTTCACTATCCTACAAAATATAAATTATTTTGGAAAAAATTTTTACCGACAAGCTTTGCATTATCCGACATTTTTCTACAACTGAATATATTTATTTTCAAAGTTGGAATCTGAAACAAAAAAGGATTCCGGATTGTTTACTTAGAGTCTTTTAAATATTAGATTTAGAAAATTATTAATGAGAAAATATAAAAAATAAAAAAAAAAAATGAAAAATTTCAGAATACTTTTCTTCATTTGTAAATAGGTAAAATACAGATGAATTATAAATTGACACAAAATTTTATTTGACTAGAATTTCAGGAAAGAGTTTTACTAATCTAAATTTGAGAATTTTTTTTATTTTTCAATTTAAAAAGTCAAAAATTATTTCATACTTTTGAAACACCAGACTAAAGGCTAGATTGAAATGCAACGAACCAAAATTTAAGACTTTTAAAAAAATTAGGGCCTTATGGTTTTCAAAATTTGAGAGCACATTATATTCATTTGAAAAATTTATTTAGTGAAAAATTACTATTAGATATCTAGCTTGCTATCATTCAAATTATCACAATTTATTTCAACAAATTGAAGAATTTCAAATAATGTAAAATGATATTTTATCAAAAAAAAAAGTGAATCTCACTTCAAGTATTTAAACATTCAAGTCGGCTGAATGATTAGTATTAATCTCAAAAAAGGAAATGTCAATTTAAAAAAAAATAAGAAAAATATATCTCAAACCGAAATAAAACTACCGAAACAAATTAATAGCATTTTATTACTTGCAAAACATTCGTTTATTCAAATGATATGAACGTATTAACCATTGTTGTTTTAAGTTTGCACAGGATCCAATGAGCGTTTCTCAAAATTTTATATAATTGTGGATTGCGCCATTGAAGCGTCGTTTTATAAAACTATGATGACTATTCCTCATTTGTAGTACCAACTTGCAAACCATCATGATACTAGCATGTTTAGTTTAACACCTGAAATGATATGATTTTAAATTCAATCATTAAAACTTTAAATTATTTTTTTAAGACAGATATTTTATTTTACCTTGATAATAGCTTTCCATGTTCTTTTTGAAATTGATAAGTTTCTCGCTTATTTCTTTGAAACCTACGACTTTTAGCTTTTCAAATTTTACCTTAAATTTTATAAAATAAATTTTTAGTTGGAAAAATTTCATTAAAATTTTTGATAAAATTTAAGGTAAAATTTAAACATCATCTACAAAATACATAACAGATCAAAGTCTTTTCATTAACATAATTCGTTTTGGTTGTGAGTTGAAATAATTACTGTCTAGCAAGGTAAAACTTACTAATTATACTAAGGACAATTGTTAACCTGTAGTTTTAATATACTACACTCATTATGATTTTTAAATTGTGACTTGTTTTATCACTTATTCTTACTCAAATTTATTTGTTTGAATTTCACAAAAATAATCAAATTTCAAAAAATTATTAAAAATAAAAAGATACTTTGTGCTCAATATCATTAATTAATAAAATGAAAAAATAATTTATAGATGAGCATATAATAAAAAAAATAATTAGTAAGAATGAAAAAATCAAATTTGACCTATTTAATAAAAAACTTTTATTTGAATAATTTGGGAATGAAACCTCAAGAAAAAAAAATCATATTATGTGAATTTACAAATAATAGACTTTGGTAAGAAAAATAATATGGAATATAATGTAAAAGTAGATTTAGAAAAAAAAAAATGAGTAAGAGATAGGTGAATAATTTCAAGATATGACAAATAGTTCTAAATTTTCAAAAAGTTACCATCAAACAATATATATTTTTTTCTTATGAAATGCAAGAAAGAAAATCAATCACTAGATACATTGTATCTATACAGAAGGAACGAAATTAAGTTCACACTACAAGTATTTACTATTTGATTTGAAAATTTATTTTCAAGCAAAGGAGTGGTTGTATTGAATTTTTCAAATTTATCATTTATTATTAACATTTAGATAGAAATTTATCTTTATGATTTTGCTTCCTTAGAAAAAAAATTAAAATTTTTAAAAAAAAATTCAAAATTTAGCTATTAGAATGTTTTATTAAGACAAATTTAGTGTATTTAGGAGATAGGTTTAGATATTAAAATAATTTAGACAGTCAATTCGTTTACCAACAGACAAGTATTCTCTTAGGTTAAATACTTTAAATAGCTATTTATTAAATATTTACTTCACTATTCACAAGTTAAATAACTTTTACAGGACAGTTTGCTAATATAAAATCTTGTTGAATAATGATATTCATCCACGTTTAAGGATCAAATTCCATCAAACTAATAGTCATTGACTTACAATTTTAGTTTTATTGAAATCATCATAGTTAAAAAAGATAAACTTATATTTTTATTTTCAAATAGATAAGAAATTATTCCCATTTACCAGCCTATTTCCTGATTATTTTTTTTTTTTTTAAGAAATTTTTACCAACACACAACGCTTAGGTGAATGCACACAAAAGGTAAATATGGTGTCTGAAAGGTGGGCAAGCATTTTAGAGGAGACTAATCTAAGTTATTAGAAATAAGATTATTTAAAGATAAAGCATCTGGTCAACAATTTCCTTTTTTTATTCTAATTTTTAATTTGAAAAATTTTTTTTTCATTTCTCTGAACATGTAGTTTAAATCATGTTCATTTATGCAAAGGCAAATTTTAAATAAACAGTCTAGTGGTGAGCCTTGTTTACTTTGACTATTCACTGAACCAAATTAAACTACTTAGGTAAGAATCTGAGCTTAATGAAACTTTTCTTTTTTCAATACATTAATGCATCTTTTTTTCATAGTTTTATATATATTTTATTAATTATTATTTTATATTATATATTTATTATTACGTAAAATCAAAACACTGTTTATTTAGTTCATTATTCAAATAATATTTAAATAATTGGTATGTAATGAAAAGCAAACAACCATTCCCTGCATTTCCAAATGACCGATTCTTCTAATCTATCAAAGATGAAGAAGATAAATAAACAGAACTCATTTTTAATTATTGACTTTCAATTCATTTGAAAATCTTTTTTAAACAAAATTTAAGTAGTGTGAAAATCTGAAAAATAAAGCTATTAAACTTAAATTCAAATGAAAATTTTGAATCTAAAGTTTTAATTTTCTAAATTTTCGCAGTTATTTTCAATCATATTCTT
>BLXL01011060.1:0-13719 GCA_023170135.1 Acarapis woodi | reverse complement strand
TAATGCACATTAATTTTTCAAAATCCAATTAATGGTTCTAATCTATTATTTCTGCTACCCACTTTTATCAACAATCGTTTTAATTGCAATCGCAATGAACACATCAAAATTTACCACTCTCAAACATTAAAAACAGCATGTAAACGTAAAGAAGAGCAAAGTCCAGTTGGTCCTCCGACAAATTCAACAAAAGACATTACAAGTACCTCCCACTCAATTAATGTACAACATCAATTAATGATAAATAATTGTAGTGGTAATCAATCAACCAATGGTTCTTCTGGAAATATCAATAATGGATGCAACTCAAATGCAAAAAAACCTCGTCTTGTGTTCACTGATCTACAACGAAGAACATTACAAGCTATTTTCAGGTAGGTGATAAAAGTTTGATCTATTTCGAAATAAAATTCATATAAAATTATTAATTTTATTTTTTTTAGAGACACTAAACGACCCAGCAAAGAAATGCAAATAACTATCAGTCAGCAACTCGGTCTTGATTTAAGTACTGTAGGTAATTTCTTCATGAATGCAAGACGCCGATCACAAGACAAATGGATAGATGAATCGCATAATAGTAATAGTAACACTTGTTCATCATTAAATACAAATGATTTCTCAACAAGTAATGGGCTAAATTCATCTAATCATTTAATTAGCAGTAATTTTTCGGCAACAAACTGTTCATCATTAAATTCGATCCAGCAACCAAATTCAATGGGTGCTATTATGTTTAACAATACATCTAATTCTGTAATTAATTCAACTGGCTCAATGTTACAATCAAATAATCTTACTAACTGTGGATTGAATGCTAAATTAATAACAAACAGTTCAAATTCAAATTGTTCTAGTCAATCTTCAAGTCTAGCATCACCATCATCCACTACATCACCTCATTTAAACTGTAAGTGTTTCTTTGTTGATTTTTTCATTGTTGATTATTTTTATTGTAAATTCTAAATCTGTTTTCAACGAAATAAAAAATTTAGCTAAAAAATTTTTCTTTGCAGCTTACAACTTCTAATATGTTAAATATACCTGGAATCGCCATGTAAATTTTTATCTTCTTTTGAAAGTCTTCTTTAGACTTTTTCACACTTATTTCAAGTTTATTCCTGAACTGTTACTTGTTCTTCGACCAATGAAATCTAGCTTTGATTTTTTCAATTCGTTTTTGTTATTTTTGTAGATAATCTTCAAAAAGAAAGACGATTATCTGGTTTTTTTTTTATATAAATTAAAATCAATTTTTTACAGGATCTAGAAGAGCTTAATTTCATGGACTTGTTATTATGAAAATTGAAAAATTGAAAGCGGTAAATTTTTTTTTATAGAACGTATTTGGTAAAAAAATTTGAAAAATTTCGAAGATCTCAAAACATTTTGAATATTAATTTCAATATAAAAAAAAAATAATTTTAAAATTTTAAGACATTCATAAAAAATTAAAAATTTTCACCATTCTCTAGAAATGTTTTTGTATATCTCTAAAACATGTTAAACAAAAATATCTTAAAATGATTTATGTTGTTTTCTAAAACTTTTGGTAGTAGTCTTGATTTTTTTTATCTTTGAATTGGATACTTTTGATTTCCGAAAATAAATGTGATGGCTTGTGTAAAATTAGAACTTTCAGCTTGTGCTCAAATCATTTTTCTTTTATTCTTTAAAATTTTTGAAAAAAAATTTTAATATTTCCATCACTTTCGCTTTATAGATCTCTAGATTTAATATATAAATTTTGTACTTTTATCATACTTTTCATATAATTTGGTCTTACGTTATTGTTTTATTTTTTGTTATAGGTCCTGAAAGAAAAAAATTAATATATTTTCATCGTTGATGAATCATTAATTAAAGAAAGTGAATGAATGAAATATTGACTTCAAAAATAATTAGAAATTTTTTTTTCAGGTCAAGCCTTTTCATGTCAAAAAACCTGAAATTAATTTATTTTGTTTATTTAAAAGCTATGATTTTTTTTTGAAAATAGTGAAATCAGTGCAATATTGCTTTTATTTTAAGAACATAGCCTTTAAGTATAGGAAGTATAAAAGTCTAAAAAATTAAAACTTTAAATCCATAGTCCTCATGTATCAAAAATACTTAGATTATACAATAACTCGATGAGTCTCATAAATATAATTGTGTAAATTACATTTTTTTTTTTCAATTTTTTGTTCATTGTTTTATCATTTTCACTCTCGTCATTTTTTTTTATTTCCCAAGGAAAGAAATAAACTATTTTAATGCTGACACTGACTAGAGTACTAAACTAGGCATTTGTGTAATTTATATTAGCGATCCTATATAAGGTCGCTGCAATATCATGTAAAATCGTAATACTGTCTCATATTCTAGTCCAATTTTATTTGAGCCATTTGATACTTGGTGAATTAGATAATACGATTAAACAATATTCATCACACACTCTCATCATTCCTCACTCATCATAAACAAACGAATCCTTTAATTTATATATAAATAAGCTATTAGTAATTTTAACGTGCAAATGATTCTTTTTGTTTTAACTCGATTGTCCTCGTTAATTAAAAATAAGAATAATTAAAATTAATAAATAGTTTTCTTTTATATTATTTAAATCATAATTTTTTACTTCTGAAAAATTTTCAGATTTTTACCTCTAAAAGGTGAGTTTCTTATTATTATTTATAAAAAAAAATTTAAGAAATTATTATTAATGAACGAATTTTCTGTACTTTTTACATTCGCTGTTTTTTTATACATTAACAGGACATATTTTTTTGTAGATATTCATCGAATAAAAAAAATTATTTTCTTATATAATAAAAACTCGAACTATTCGATCCGATCGATATTTTTTATTTCAAAAATATATTTTTAATTTCAAATAAATTTCTCAAAATATTTCAACTAATCGAAATTAACACTTGTTGTTCGAGAATTTGTCTGCTTGTTCCAGTTTCAGATTTTGTGAAAAATCAAAATAATTTTAAAGCTAAAAAAACTAGTATCCTCAAAATTTGAAGAAAAGTTGCTAAAAATAATTCTTTTGAAATCCGATTGATCAATAATCGCTACATAATGAATTAGGCTAGTATTGATATTTCTTTCAAATCAATGTTGTATACTTTATGTGTGATAGCCTAGCTTTCTAAAAAAATACGCTTAAAAGCAATCTAATTGTTGACCAAACCTTTAAATCCATAATTCGATTTGACTTACTTTGGTGGTTTTTCGCCTTGAAATTTAAGTTAAATTATTTGTAATCGTAATGATAAAAATTAGAAAAAAATATATCAACAAAAACATTTTCACAACTATAATTTTTTTTCTGTTCCTCGGTATTGACTAATTATTTTCAAGAATGACTAACAGTGTTTATAAATAATTTTAGAAAATATATGATAACTTATCCTCAAAATCTTTAAAAAATTTAAAAAAAAAAAAAAACTAATTATTATTCAAGCATAGAAAAATTTTAAATTTATAGGACAAGTTCCGGTTCAAAATTGAACCTATGTTCAAAAATAACTGCGCATTATCGAGAAATTTTCGTCTTACAATAGTATTTAAAGTAACTAAACATTTCCGGTGCGCAAACTTCATCTTTTTTGTCTATTCCAGAAAATAAAATGTGCGTGTATGTTTATAAATTTTAGCTACGCATATATTTTGTCATGTATATTTATTTCCTATAAGCGATGTTAGAGTAAAAAAATTAGGACTGAAAATCTTATACTTTTTTATTTTCCTAAAACAAAATTATATTCACGATGCTTCAATCTCTCGAGCTTCTTAAAATTCGCTTTAACTTTCTAGACTTTTTCATCTTATATATTTCTTTTATTCCACATTTGAATCAGTCTTCGAAGCTTTTAAATCAATTAGGGTAAAGCAAACTATATCGAGCTCTCTTGCAATCAATATGGTTAGAACGGTTGGAAAATCGGCAACCGCTGAAAAACTGAATGAAACAACAAACTTTTTTTTAGAAAAAAAGGATGCTAGAATATTGATTTTTTTTTTTCGATTTTTCGCTTTTTTTTTCTAACTATTATCTCTATCGATGCATTAGTCGAAAATCAATATTTAAGACACTTTGTTTAGTTATGTGCTCCCTTTCTGTAAATTTATAAATCTTCTTTCCATCATTTTCACCATTTTATTCACTAATATGAACACCACTTTTAGATAATATATCTTAAGATCTAAAACATTGTGTGTTCTATTTGCTTTCGCATACTCACTACTTTAATAAGTTACCGCATCAAAAATATTACCAATAATGCTTTAATACAAGCCTCTTCGAGATTTTTCTATTTTTTAAATCCTTTATAGATAATCATATGAACATGCAAACATAAAAAAATGATTTGAAAATTTTCAAGCAATGGTCTATATTCTGCAAAATGAACGATTTTTTAATTTCAATTTTAAGGCAAAATTTTAAGTTTTAAAGATATAGTCAGAAATTAAAAAAAAAATTCATCTTGTGAATAAATTGATTCACTCGAGAACGTATGTCATTTTGAGAAACTTTGAAAAACTTTTAAAAAATTGTACTGGTAAAGTTTCAATTCTATGAGTCATCATCATAAATAAAATTATATATTTAATTTGGTCATTTTTTATTCATAATTGAAAATTGCATGCTATTTTAACATTAATTGTTAAAAAATAATAACATTCAATATGTTACTACCTTTTGATTTCAATTTTTTTAATGTTAGTCAAGATAAATTATAATTTCGAATGCCTTTCAAGCTTGCGCAAGAAATAAATAATCTTGTATTTACCATAATCATTTACATTTAATTATTCTATTATTCTTTAATCAAGTATGAAACTGTCACGTTTTAATATACAGAAGCGATTAATATCTAGAAATTTTCTCAAAAATGTTAATTGAAAAAAGATTTTCAAAACTTGAAAATAGCAAAGAAATTTAATAATTTACAATTTAAAAAAGCAAAATTCTTAAATTATTAGCATCGTTTTATTAAAAAATTTAAGTCTTCAAATCGATGCGAATTCATTTTTTATAGCATCATTTGATTCATGAGCAATTCAAATATGTTTTCAAGAATTAAAATTTTTCTTCATATATTTTTCTAGGTTATTCATAATTGAAGTACGCGCGTACAAGTAGCATGTTCGAGTGGTAACACGTGTGTTTTTACAACGCCATTCTTCAGACAATACATTTTTTGAACAATAACTTGCAACCACTTCAAAATTATTTGAGTTATTTAAACATATTCCAGTACTCTAGCAACATAAAATTATTAACGGCAATCTGTCTAATTGAAATTAAGATGTAACTGAAGCAAGTTTCAAATTTTCTTGAACTTCAATTAATCATTTTTTTCTTTTCAATAAATTTTTCAGTTTCAAAAAACACCGGACACAAAGGTCAAGTGGTCAATACTATTTGAATAGATTTTTCGCTTCCAGAAATCCGGTTTCAATCATAAATCATACATTGTAGCTAAAAATTGCAAAATTTTTTTTTATGTATTTTTTATAAAAAAGTTCATTTTAAATGTCCTTTCTTATAAAAAATCTTTCTAATAATAATTTTTTTAATAATTGCCTTTATGTCAATCTTTCACCCTTTTATGTTTAGACCAAACAAAATTAAATTATCCTATAAAAGGTATTTTTTTGGATTTTTTACTTTGATTGAAATAATTGTAAGTCTAGCAGCCGCCTTTTTCTTGATCATGAACTTAATTTTCAGATTTAAAAAAAAAGGAACACACTTGTTTACTCTTCAATGATATGTCAAGATATCTTTAATCTTCAAGGAAAATTTTCATAACTCGGAAATACTTATTTGTGAAAAAAAAACCAAAAAAAAAAGTGAATAAATCTATTTAGAGTAAATAACTAGTGATTAAACACGTGACTTGAGGCTAGATCACGTATAAAAATTGCATAAAGAATGAATGTGGTGCATATATGTGCGACGAGATTCAGATTTTTTTTTTGATGAAATGTTTTTGAATATATGAAATCTCTCTTTTTTGCATTTGTTTTATCAAAATTTAACATTCGAGTGAATATGGTAAATTTCTTTGATAGTATATGCTCCATTTAAATTATTTTTTTAACACCCAATTTTTGTGTGTTTTAAAAATTATTTGAGTTGGAAGCTCAAAAAAAATTAATCAGAAAAGTTTTTAATGATTAGTTTGGCTACTCTAAGGTCAGTTGACAGTTTTGCCCAATAGTGCATTAATAAAAAAAAATCGAGATTTCAAAATCTTTGAATTAAAAAAAAAATTTTTTGTTAAAACTTTCGTATAAAATTGTAACTTAAAAAAAAATAATATTTTTTAGACATTTATTTTTAGTAGATTTTTATGTTCGCCACAAAATATAAAATATTTAAAAATCAAAGTATTAGATGTGGTTTTGTATTTTCGGTATTAAAAAACCAAATAAAATAATAAAATGATCAGTCTCTCACATTTATAAATTAAAATTAGAACAAAATTTTGTCGGTCCTTTTTAAAGCATCTTTTGCAAGCAGACATTATTTTACGCTTGAATATCTGATTACTAGATTTTCCAAACATAAACCTTGTAATCAAATTCTTGTTGTTACAGTCGATTGGATAAAGAAAACTAAATAAAATTTTAGAACCAATAACGTAGTTGTTGTACCAGGTTGTATTAAAAAAGTTAGACATTACGATTGAGTATAAGTTTTTTATTTAAATTAAATATCTTTAGAGCATATATTAATTTTATTATCTGTATAAAAGCATCAAAAACTAATAATCAAAAATGTTTATAGTTTACAAAAATAGCTTTATATACTATTTACATCGTGTATATAGTAAAAAACGTGAATTAAAGTCCTAGTCTACTTGATTTTAAACATTTGATTATACTTTTATATTTTTGATTATTTGTATATGTCGTTTTGTGTGATTAAAATCTTGTATCATTAGAATAAAAAAAATTATGCGTTCAAGTTTCTTTAATACAATGCTCCTTATTAATCAATCTAGTGAATGTATGTGTTCAAAATTTATGTAATAAAGTTGTTGTTGATATTACATTGTAAATATTCAAAGAATAGTTAATTTAGCAAACGCAAATGATGTATCACTGAAACTATTCAATAAATATGCTTTAGTTGCTACATTGAACTATAGTCCCGATTATCAAACATCTAAATCTGTTGTCTTATGGTCTGTGAAATTTAAAAAATTTCCGGTTCGTACACGATCATTCTCATTTCCTCTTTGACTACTTATTACTGATATTTCAGATCATTATGCTCGCGAATTCCTTACGAGGCATATTTAAAGCATCATTTTTTGACACCAATGGTTGTAAGATACCATGCATTATTAGTAACAATTTATGCTCAAAATGTCTTTCAGTTTTGCGACATTCAAATCATAACGATCATAATTATGACCCAAAATCTCTTTGAACTTTTAGTTTTCTGAATGATTTACATTATCTCGCTTGACTAGAAAAGTTTTTAAACATAAATTTTTATACATCTTCTTGAAATAACTAGCACAATAATAGGCTTTGATTCATTAAATCAATGCATTCTCAAATTCAATTCTTTTGTTGTTGAATTCGGTTTCAAAAATTTAGGTGTAAAAGCCATCTAATATTCAATAAATAGTCAATACGAAACTATTTGATTACGCTTTTGGCATCATTTTTCATTTGTAATATTTTTCATCATTTTTTTGTATATTAGGGCATCATGTTGTATGTAATTTAGCACTGACAAGTGTAGAATAGTAAAGAAAATAAAACACAAGCATCGATTAGAAGATTATTAGCTTAAACAATCGGTTTGAAATTGACCATTCAAATGGTTTATTGACTTAGTTATCGTATGAATCAATAAAGCAAGTCGATTGTAATCATAATATCGCTTTTTAAGTATTGATTTTTTGATAGCAATTTGTTTTTACAAAACAAAACACATTTTAAGTTCACATAAAATATTGATACATTAGCGATTGTCTGCTTTCTACAAAATCAGCATTGATACACTTGTGTGAAGCTAAATTTTAACTGCTTTTAAATTGAATATTAAATAAGTTTTTCGAGAATTTAATAATTTTAAGTTTTTTAAAATAGAATATTAATTTTTTCAATTAATTCAAAAAAAGTTTTTGTTTATTTTCTAGATTATTAATATCAGTTATCATAAAAGAATTCGATGTAAGTTTTGTTTAAAAATTTTAGTCGGGAAAATTCAATTTTTTGTATAATTAAAAATTTACAAGAAGAATTTATCGAAAAATCAAAAACAATAGAAATTTGAAAAAAGACTTTAAATTTTAAACTTGTTGGACCTTTTTTATCAATAATTTTTATTTTATTATAATATCTCTTTTTGAACAATGAATTTTAGTTGAAAAGATAAACAATAAATAAATGAATAAAAATAAATAAAATATGATACAAATTAAAAGTGACAAGTTATTTTCAAGACTACAGATGATTTTTTAATATTGTTTTAATTTTTTTCAATATAAAACTAGCAATTTGATATTACTTACTATATATTCAAACTTATTTATTTATTCGTGCTACAATTCAAGTAAGTTCAGCATATTCTCTAACAATTATTTTTCATTTATAATTTTTCAAATCATTGAATAAAATTCTTCATACTTTTGCTGAATGAATTATGTGTGAAATTTGTCGAACAATTTATGATCAAATATTCTTGAAAAATTAATCTGAGTAGCTTGACATATGTAATCTGATAGATACAATACTAATAATAGCTTCACACAAAATCGATTATGTTGATAAGTAATTTAAAACCAGTTTATAGACATTGATCTTTTCACAAATATAAGCCGATAAAGTACAAAGATATTTATTACTTGACATATGATTTACAAACAAATCATCAACGGCTTCATATCCACCGTATGCACGAGCAACTTTTTTACTACAAATATTTGTATTTTTTATATTTTTCACGTTTTTACCATCTTAATGCAAATTCGAATACTTCTTGCAGTACATATTATTTTCAATAATTTAATGTGACAAACTTGTGAATTTTTTTTTCAAACCTCATTATCAAAACTTTCGGTAATTTATAATTGCAATTGATAATTGTTTTAGATATATTTAAAAAAATCTAACAGTGCTGAAGATTGATTATTGCATTCAATTCGATGTGAATATTATAGGCAAAAATTTTTCACCTTCAAAAATTACATCTCAATATATCTGAATCAATCGAAGATAATAAATTAGCAATCTAACACAGCGGTTGTCGTCCAATAAAAATATTGAATCATTAACAGAGAATTGACAATGAAAATTGCAAAAAAAAAAAGATTGCAAAGTGTATTACCTTTTTAAAAGCAATCACTTTGACAAACATTAATTTAAATGAACTTTCGTGCGTTGAGAATACGTTTAAAAACTATTTATATTTTTGTTACATTACTTCAGGTTACAGATTTTGCCTATATTTTGAGTAAATATTTTTAAAAATATTCAATTTTGTGTCTTTTGTACTAAGTTTTTGCTTAATATCTAATTATTTATATTTAGAGCATTTAATTTTAGCCTATGTTAATTAAATCTTAATAAAAAATTTAATTTTTAAATCCTTTCAAACATTTGTCAATTTTTAACAATTTATAAACACACGTTTACTTTATATTAAAAGTCACATTTTATCATTTATTTGCTTAGATTTTGATTATCTTAATGACTTTACAAAATTTTATTTCTTTATTATTAAGTCCTCTATTTTCTGAATTTTTTGATTTTCTACATAGATGGATAAGTTGACATGCGAATTCAGCATGAAAATTATTTTTCAAAATTGATTAGTTAAGCTTTATTTTGACTTGAACGTGAAACTGAATTCAGTGAACTTAAACAAAAATGCTAGTGATTTTAGGTATTTTATGAATTTTTTTTATCCAAAATTGCAGCAAATAATTCAAATGTTGAGTGTATATACGGTTTATAAGTATGCATTATTAGAAGCCTTCTGGCATTTTTGCATTTACATTCAATCAACTAACAAGACACCTAATAACAAATTTAATTAAAGAATACTAAAATTCTATGCTTAATTAAACTTGATCTAAGTCAATTGATGATGCTTATTAGATTTCATTCATTTTGCATATACTTTACAGTCTGTTAATTTTGTGCTCTTATTCTATTCGATCGAATGAACACTTCTAAAACTTTTTCACATACTTTTATTGAATTTTCTTTATACTCTCTAGCGTATAAGATTTAAGATTTTATTCTTTGGTCATTTTGCTTTTTTCTAGGATTTGTACATGTTGGTCACTCTGGTGCTTTTTTGAATACAATTTTTTCAAGCACAGATTTCGTTTAAATACCAGATTGACTATACACTTGGGGATATCACCTTTTGAATTTTTTTGTTTGTATCAGCTTCTAAGAATTATTCTAAAGTATAAAATTTACTCAAAAAAGGTTTAAAATATTAGAATAAAAAAAATTCAATAGAAATTTGCAATTGTGCGGCCGAAAGTTTGAAATCTTGCATTTTGTTTAAATTGAAAAAAATTTAAAACCTGTCCAAAAATTTTTATTGAAGATGAAATATCTTTTTTGCTACAACAGAATAATTTTGCTAATATTGGTCACTTTTTGTTTCGTGAATTCGAAACGTATGTAGATTTAAAAAAAAATAATATTAGAAAAAATCAAAATATAATAAGTACTTAAATTATTTGAAGAATCATAAATTTTAGATTTTAAAATACAAATTCTTAAAAAACATCGTTTTGAATACCAAATTATATTATAGATTATTAAAATAATATGAAAATAGAATAAATTGCATGCAACATTCAATAACTCAGAGTCACTTGTAAAAAGATAATATAAAAAAATTTTTATTTTTGATTATGCAATAACTTAAAAACTTTGCAAGAATAATTTTATCAAATTGAAGAACTTAAATTTTTTTTTGTTACGTTTTTTCTTTACTCGAAAATTGAATTGAAAAAAAAATTCTTTCCATTCAATTCGAAAATATTTTCTAGTCTGAATTGCACTGAAACAATTGAGAAAAAAAAACAAAATGCTTTCTAAGCAGAAAAAGATAAGTCGTATGCACCTAAATTTGAATAAAAAAAATTGAATAGGACAATAAAATGATTAAACAATTGATTTTTTTATCAGTTTATTCAACAGGTAAAATATAAATTGATTTAAAACTGAAATAGTTTGAAATTTTTCATTCACCACAATAAGAAACTGATTACATTAAATGTATTCACAAACACTAAATAAAAAATATACATAAATCTAAATAGAGCTTACAAGTAGTAGAAATAATTTTTTTTTTGATAATTTGTCTTTCTTCCATTCACACCCGAAAAAGGATCTAAAAGATCATTACAAAAATATACAAAATAATTTATGTAAATTAATAAGAATACACTTAAAAGATGTGTCAATTAAAAATTTATATATTCATTCGTAAGTGAACATATTTTGTAATCGAATTTAGATAAGTAAATAATGATTTTTCAGAAAATCACACTCAATTTTATAATGAAAATTTTTTATTCTAAATCCAAACCTCAAGCATCTTCTCAATAAGATAATAAATTAAAGAAATTTCCTTTTATGATTTATATGAATAAATTTTATAAATTTATTTATTAATGCTTCTATTCAATATCAATAACTCTAAACTAAGTTACATTTAATTATTTTCAAAATATAAATCTTGCTTTTAATAATCCTCCAATTTATGCTTAAATGAAATATTGCCACAAAGCAATGTATTTTGTATCACTTATTTTCAAGACTGAATTTTTAACATGTTTACTTCTTTCTTATCAGATTATTTTTATTGTAAAGTTCATAATTTTTTATTGAAATTCTTGTTTTAATGTTAAAAGTCACAATTTAAAACCTAAAAAATTGTATTTTAATTATTTGATTTTCTTACATTTTCTAAGTAATAAAAATTTTAAAATCTAATTAATTATGACAAAAAATAATCTGCTAGAAAAAAATTTCAAGAAATGAAACTTTAATTATCAGAAAACCATTTAAATCTTTTGTTTTTTATTTTATGCACTTTTCATTTTTATTATATTTATTTAAGAATTATTTGAAAAGTTTTTTAAAATAATTTTCATTAAAATTATTCTAAAAATTTTATTAAGATAGTTTTAATTTGTTTTTTTAAAATACGGACCTTTTCTTTTCATATTCAAAGTACTGTCTCGAAATACTTTGAAATGAAAAAATTGAATGGTTTAAAAAATGAATGAAAGTTCAAATTTATAAAAATACGAAGTTACTTCCATCTAAACTTTAAAAACTGCAACAAATGAAGCGCTTGTTTTGAAACAAATCTCAAAAAATAGTTTATAATTATAAATAATTATTGATTGTAATTTTCAAAAATCACTTGATTGAAAAAAATTTATTTCGAAATTTGAATCTTTATGATTGATTCTCTGAAAAGAAATTAATATATTGCCATGTTTGAAGTCAGGAAGATGACATACTACCTATTTGTAAAGAAATTTGTGTGCATTATTATTAAAATCTTAAATTTAAAAAAAAAATTTTATGATTTTGAGTTGTAACATAAATTTACAAACAAAAAACATTTTTTCACAAATTATAATCATCTGGGAGAATATGTGATTTAAACGAAAAAAAAAAGTTTGGTTCCCAATAACGTTTATAGAAATTAAAAAAATCATTATTAATGCATTGAATGCTTAAACTAAGTGATAAAGATCAAATTCAAGGCATTAGAAATCATATTTAAACTTTTCAAAAGATTTTATTTATTATAAATCAATATCTCTAAAAAAATGATCTTCTTTCAACTATAACTTTTCCTAAATTAATGTTTAAAAAAAAAGCAAGAACATTTGAAATGTGTAATTATTTTTAGAAATTTAGCTATTTTTCAAATAGTACTTATGCATCAAAAATTCTAATTTTGAACTTTTTTAATAATTTAAATATAAAAACTTTCTTTTCAAGTCGTTTCAATAAAAAAAAATTCTCACTCTTTTTTTTTTTTTTCGTTTGGTATTTAAAGAGCCGCTTGTCGCATATTAATTTGATGAGTTTAAGTATAATTACCAGATTGACGTTGATGAACAATTCGACAAACAATATTGAATTTTTCTGATTCGTTTTTCTGATAATAGCATCAAAATTTTTTTTAATGTCTTTTTTGGTGTAGTTTTGATACATTCATAGCCTAAAAATTATAATAATCATCAAATAATCAATAAATAATTTTATTTAAATTTAATATTTAAACTTGAAATTACTTGAAAATTATTCGATATCTGTGGTACATATGAGCCATTTTAATTTAGAGATTTTACAAATATAATCTTTTGAATTTCAACGATTTTTTACAATTAATAAAATCTGTTATTTTACCTTTTAGTAAAAAACTTACAAAGATTTACATTTATCCATGTAGTATTATTTTCACTATTTAGAATAAATGGTAAATTTTTTTTGTTAAAATTTAGGGCTGCAATCAGAATTTTTTTTCGAATATTTTTTAAAACTGAAAAGTTTGCAATTTTTTTATTTTTGATTTATATATCAAGTATAATCTATAAAATAAGAATTCTGGAAATTGTGTACTGGGCATGATATAAGATATATATATCAGAATTTTTATATTCACCTTAAGGATGTATTTGCATCACTGATTTCACATATTCA
>BLXL01011059.1:0-13591 GCA_023170135.1 Acarapis woodi | reverse complement strand
CGAAATCATAGCTCTAATAGTAAAAAAGAAAGACTCGGTATTATATTATCTGTCAAAAAATTTTTACTACTAAAGCTATGATGATTTGATTTACTTTTACAATGACATAATATAATTTTTAGATACATATAATTTTCGTTTCTAATGTATAGGTCTATTTAAAATTTTTCTCAAAATATAAGAATAATAAATAGTAAAAGAACATGTCCATCAGTGTTTTAATTTACATGCATTCATAATATATAATAAAATTTTCAGCTAAACTGTGTATAGCTAGAATAAATTTTCATCTTAATTTTTGCTTTATTAATTTTTGATTGTGTCGAAAAATAGACATTGATTTGTCATTCTATGCAGAGAAACATATTTAAAAGTCTTAAGATAACTTTAGTGCTCTAAAAAATTAAGATAGCACATAAAAATATTTAGATATCGTTGTAATCACGGTGTAAATGTATAGTCACGTAAGTTGAAAGCAGCGACAACTCTAAAGCGAAAAAAAAATTTGGGAATGTCAATTTTTTTTTAAAAAATTACTAAAACTAAAAAAGAATGATTAATAATGCTATTGATTAAAAATTTGAATTTAGAAACAATTCAAGAATGAAATTGAAAATCGATAAGTGAAAAAAGTCCCTGATACGTACAAAGACGCTTCACGTAACTTTTTCAAAATATAGTTATTTATATGAATAATGTTAGATGTTAACAATAGGACTAAAATTATGAAGTAAAAAAAAAACTAGCAGGTGGAATTTAAAGACATTCGTCTGTGAAATTCGTTTGTAAAAGTTTTTCGAGCTTAAATCATGTTAATTAATTTGTTGTATTGAGGTGGATTGATTTTTATTTCAAAAACTATATATAGACAAAACATCTTTGGCATAAATAGCAATTGGATACCTAAAAATAATTTTGTTTCAAAGCTGTTATAAATACTAAAAATTTTTTTGGTAAAAGTGAATGCATTAAAATTTATCTGTGATGGATATGATATATTAATAAAATTTAGATCATAGAAACGATGTTAATGCTCAGCTTCATATTATTTTTCAAACCAAAAGCTTTAATAAAATAATGATATAATTTTTGAGAAAATTTTTTTTATTTTCACTCGTTTTTCTAAAATGAAAATATAATATATTCACGATTTGTGAAAGTAGACTTACTTTCTATTGAGGTCGGTAATGGAGCAGTAAGAAAAACATAATTAACACCTATATTCTCCATATCATGATCTGAAGCAACACTAATGTCAACTGGTAATGTTATACCTAAATCAGGAGGATTAGGAATTTTACTAATATTAACTAAGTATTCTCTAACAGCACCTGCCACACATGAAAGTATAACATCATTCAACGAGGATCTAGTTACTTGCTTTACACGATGAACAGATGCGAATGGTATTGAAGTCGAATAAATAGATCTTTCTGGTTTTTTTAAGCGATATTCAGTTTTATTGATTTTCGATCCTAATTTTGTACTTAAATTAAGTTTTGAAGTTTTTTTACTGCTGCTCTGATAATCATCTGCACCAATAAATGAAGATCTTTCTTTTTTTGATTGATTTTTTCGATTACGTTTCCATGTCGTCATGCACAAAAAATTATTTGAATTCTTTCTATCAGTTATATGTCTTTCCTCATCTTCTGTAATATTTTTCAAATCAATCGTTTTAACAAATTTGTGTATTTTTCTAAAAAATTTTGCACTTGAAAGAAAATTGCCACTTCTTCTTGTAAATGCCCACATAATCCAAAGTGCAAATGTCAACGGACCAACCATAACAGCTCTGAAAATATTGATTGAAAAATTCAAGCCTCCTAGAAAAGTAAAAAGAAAAAAAAATCAATTGATAAGTAAAACATTTTTTTGGAAATATAGCCTTTATTACGTACCAAATCTAGGTTTCATCAGAGCACATGCAAGATTATTAAAAAATGGATTATTAATTGTACTATCAGATGATATTGATGGAAATTTTTTGTCATTTTTCAATTTTTCGTGTTCTAAGCGATATTGCGATTGATCAGCTAAAGAGAACATAATTGGAGCTTGATCAGATAAAAGTCCAATAAGTATTTTCGATAAATTTATGCCATCGAATAAAGCTTGATGAACACGAATAATAAGAGCCACTTGTGTTTTAAATTTACCATTTATTTTCACATAGTGAATAAACCAACCTGGCTGCTGGGTTAAATCAAGTGGTACATGCATTAACTGTATGATGTATTGTTTTAATTTTTTTGTACTATTTATTGACTTGAGTGCTGAAATATGCTGATTCACATTAAATTCGCTGACTGGTATTCGTTCCCAGTATGGTGAACGACAGTAACCTATTTAAATAAATAGAAAAAATGATTGGAAATTAATTTCATTAGTTATTTTTTTCTTCAAAAAAAAAAAGAAAAAAAGATATTTAGCCAAAAAGATAATGAGAGGTCAAGCCTAAAGGTATTCTGCGATAATTTCAAAATATTCATTTTAGACAAAATTGAAAAATTTTAGTATTTTTTAAAAATAAATCAATTAAGTCTCACTTATTTCATAATTTATTAATCAGCTTCCATTCTTCGAAAAATCTTGTATTCAGATTAAACAAAAAATAATTTATAGGAAACTCTTTTCCAATTATTTGTGACTCAAATTTTTGACATCATAAAGAATAATTGCATTCTAGTTCACAATTATGAATTTATTTTAGTTGGCATTGACATATTACATATAGTTAGGCTTTAATATTAAAAAGGCACTATATTATTAAATTTTCTACATACTTAATGATATATTTTATTTATTTTTTTTTTAGATTTTATATTATGTTAGCAAAAAATATGTAAAATTAATTTCATAATCACTTTTTTAGTGATCACTAATACAACTAAGCTAAAAATTTAGAAAAAATTACAAAAAGTGTTAAAAAATGAATGATTATGAGAAATTGCAAAAAAAAAAAAAAAATTTATACAAAAATGTAAAAGTATTTATGCAGTATAATTTTTACATAAATAAATTCTAAATGTTTTTTTTTTTTAAATTTTCAAAATAAATTTTTCATTAGATTTTTATAATGTATATCAATAATAAATTTAGAACTAATTTTAATGACGTTGAAAATTTTTGTACTAGAAAAATTCTCGCCAATAAAATTTCGCAAATTTTTTTTTGTCCAAAAAGTTCGATTCGACAATTAGAATCTGTTGTAATACACATAGAATTTTTTAGACACACTGAGCAGGTTTTATAAGAATATTTAAAAATTTATTTATTGATATTATTTAGGTTTATTCAATTAAAAATATTTCAAGTATGATATTGTTCAATAGGCGCTAGCTGCACACTAAATAATTTTTGCAAGATGTTCGAAATAATATTTGACAAAAATTTTCAACTCGAATCTTCTAAAGAAATAAATCAAAATCAAGAAAAGAAAATAAAAGTCGAGTTCATTTCATTTAACGAATCTCAAATAGTGAATTATTTCAAATAAATAAAATCAAATTAATTGGACAAAGATTTCAAAAATTTTTATCATATTTTATCAATGTTATTCATAAAGTTTCTGTAATCATTACTTTTTATCTAAGAATTTTTAAAAGAAATGTTTTTTCGCTTTGTCGTAAAATACAAACAAGTTTTATATTTTATAGATTGTATGATTTTCCTTGAATGAATGCTTAAAAACGTTTTTTTTTACAAGTTTTCAAATTCATGAATTTTTTTTCGAACAAAACTTTTTAAAAATGATGTGAATTTCATTTTCATGAATTTCACTAAAACATAGTAGCAATACATATGTAGATATGTATTAATAATTAAAAATAGGTAGTCTTTTCTATAAAATAACTATTTAATTTTTCAGTAAACATTTCAAGTTGCAGTTGGTATAGTGACTGAATTGAAGAAGCATTCTCTTAAATAAAAACTTTCTCTTTTTTTTTGAGTCGTTCATTTCTTCAAAATAAATTAAAGGTTAGAAATACTTTTTTCAAGTTGAAATCTTCAGTAAACACTCTTGAAACCTTTTGATAGATCAAATCAATTAACATTTAATAATTTAGAAATAAATTAATAATGACATTTTCAAATTTTCCCATTTTCCAATTCAAAAAAAAGATAATGGTTTCTTTCATTTTCGTTTTGAACAATGTGAATTAATCATGCAAATTGAAGCAAATGAAATATTGAGCAGGCTATTCAACCCAAAAAAATCAATTGTATCGCGATTAACTCAGAAATTTATAAAATTTTTTAAAAAAAGGTATCAACGTTTTTTTCCCATCAATTTTCGATTTCACGAACATAAAAAATATTTTTAAATTTTTTAATAATATTTGGAAGGCAAAAAAAATTTAATTTAAAATTTCCGAAAATTTTCAAAACAACCCTCTTCCGATGCACTTAGTAATTTGATCATAATAGATATTTCAATTACAATGGAAGCGACTATCAAATTTACTTAGTCATTAAAAATACTTATTAACATCGTTTTCGAATTTATTGATATTGACAAACTTCAATTTTGATTACAAATTTTCGAATATTTAATGATTGAAAAATGATAAATCAGAAAAATAAAACTCATGATGCATTAGAATCCAAAGAAAATCTTTCGAAATTTGAACTTTAAAGGAAATTGTCACGAAAAAAAAGACTTTTATGAAACTACAAGACTTTTTTTTAAAATCATATTCAATTGATAAATAATTGAATAAATCTGTGTTTTTTGTCATTAATAAGTACTATTTATAATTTTTATTTCAAAGCATTCTAATTTCCGGCTGACTTAGAAAAGATATTTTGAAAGCAAAAAATTTTCAAATCCAAATTAAAGTTTCATTTAATATCAATAAATCTACTAACGAATTATCTCAACTATTATCTTAAGTCTTCAAAAAACCTACAAATATAAGAAAATTAAATTTTTTTTTCTATTCAGATCTTTTCACAATATTGATTCAATTTTACATTCCTAAATTTAACTCAACACATATTCCAACTGAGTTTTATATCTTTAATTCTTAACTTACAAGTTATGTTAAGTAAAAATTGATAAATACTGTGTAATAAATTTTACATATAAAATTATTACTTTTTTGTTTATTGATTAAATTTATGATGAAAAATAAAAATAAATAGTAATATATGAGTATTAAAGAGATAATTCGATTTTGTCAATAGAATAAAAATTTTAAATCTCAATTAAAAAAAACTTTAATTTTCTCATTTTGGAAATCGCTTATAGAAGATGAATAAAAGTTATTAATTCCTTAAAATTGTAAACATCTTAAAATTAATTTTATACGGAAATAATTTATTTACTAATTATAGCTTAAAAAAATGAATTCATTTTCAAGATTTTTTTTACAATTTTTGAAAAAAATACTGAAAAAAATTATGACTTCATTCTAGTTTCAAATGTATAATCTTTCAAATAATTTTCTTTAGTGAATCGAAAAATTTATTCTGTTGGGCTAGTGTTTCTATAAAATTTTTTGTATAGAAAAATTTTTCTGAAATCTTTTTGTAAGATTTTTTGGTTGAAAGTTCCTTTAGTTCAAAGATAAAAATTTTTGCAATTTAATTTCCATTTCGGAAAGCTTAATTCTAATTTTGAAATGGAAAAATAGTTTTCCATCGATAATAAATGAAAGCAAATATCTATATTTTTCATAAATTTTTTAAATCAACCCATACAAATTTAGCTCACAAATTGAGAAGTGTCTGTGCGGCTGTACCTAATAAATTAGAGTTGAAGTATATCAAAACTGAAAATTTTTTCATAAAACATTATGCATAAGATATGACTGAATAAATATATTCTTACGAGATATATTCAAACAAGTATGGTTTTCGAGTAACATATTTAGTTTATTGCACTCGAAGTATTGAGAATTTGATTTTATTTAAATTTAATTAATAAAGTTAGATATAATTATTCTTGTTAAATTTTTTGAGCACAGCTTTTAAATTTTTGATTTTTAAATCGCTTATTCGTTACCGATTGATTTCGCATTTAAAAAATAAAGATAAATGAAAATAAATTAAAATTATTTTTAATTATAATGTGAATTTATTTATGGCAAGTGCGTTTGAGATCTACAAGAAAAACCTCTTGGGGGTATTCAATTTTTGAGCTATTTTCCTTAAATTGAGGAACAAAATAAACCTTCTTCGAAATTAATTTGATTAGAAAAGTTTTTAAAATGTCAGTGATCTCAACTTTATAAATATAATCTAATTCGAAGTGATTTTTAAATGATCCAGATTTGTAGGCGAACTTTAGATTATAATGACTTTTTTGTCCTTCAAAATACACGAAATTATCAGATTCATTTTGATAGTATCTATTAAGAAGATAAAACTCTCTGGTAGAAGTCATCACATAATAATCAGCACATTTCTTCTTACTCTCAAATTCAAGGCACGTGAATTTTAATTTATTTAGTCGAACTTTTTTAAAATGTTTTATATTTTGCTCTACAAGGACACGGTCTGGCTGTAAAGTAGATTGTGAATTATTTTTGTATAAATTGAAGCAATATTGAATGATATAATTTGAGCGGATTTGTTCATTTAAAGAAAAATTTGATTTTATGTATTTTTTAATTTTAAAATTCATGTTTTCAAAAAAAAACGCATTTATATATTTCGAAGCTCCACATCTTTGAACTGCTGTAAATTTTGCTTCGAGATATCTGACCAGAGATAGGAAGTGATTTATACAAATAAAAGATAATGATTATAACATTTTGTTGGTATCAATCCTTTTAGGCATGAGTCAAAAACCAAAGGTGACTCTTTTCGCTTGAGTCTAGCCATCATTAAACAAAAAAAAATTTAAGATCTTAAAAAATTTTTAAAAGACAATTTTTAATAAATAATAAAAAAACCGTAAATATATTTTATATTATAAAGTCATTGATTTTGCGTAAGGTAAAAATCGACTCAGGTTAATTAAAAATTTTCGCGCCTTAAATTTTGGGATAGTCAAGAAAGAATAGTTTATAACTCATGCTGTTTTTTTCTTCATCAGTTCATTTGATCTTTTCGAAAATTCATAATTTTCCTTCTCAAAGTAAATTACAATAAAAGTAATGAGTCGTGGTTAGACATTACAGGTAAATAGATATTTTTCTAATTTTGATATGTATTACATATTATTTTTTTTTAAGAATCATCTCAAAAAACAAGAGCTAAAGAAGTCAGTGAAAGTGTTAAACCGATTATTAAAATTGTAACTTACAAAAAAAATATGGAGGTGACTAGTATTCAAGATAACGGAAACACAAAAAAAAGAAAAAACAAAGGTATTGATGAACCGACTGATGAAAGATATATGCATACAAAGGCCAATGCAAAAAAAATAAGTGATAGTCAATATAAAAACTGACTAAAATCCAATGATGAAGAGAATGAAGATTTGAAGCGATTAAAAACTAAGGAAAGTATTTGTAAATTTGATTGCAGAGAAAATAAATGTCAAAAAAACGATTTCGGTATAGCAAAGAACTTTGATAGAGTGTTTAAGATAGGACAGAATAATATCATGGCAACATCTTTGTCAAATCAACTTCTAATTCAAAATAAAACCAGTTTAATCGAACCAAATCAGTTAAAACTGTTATATCAAATTATAAAGGTAGTTTACAATTTTTTTTTGTAACGGAAAATTCCCAACAAAAAAATAAATAGAATCTCATCTTTAATTTCAGAGTATAGTGTGCCAAAATGAACAATTAAAAAAAAATCGGAGATTAAAAAGATAAAAGTTAATCTTGCACTCATTAGCAATTAAATAAACAATGAATTTATTGATGTAATCTCTAATGTACTTGACTGGATAAAGTCATCCTGAATCAAAAATTTTGGTTAGCAGAAAAAGATTTCGAGATGCACAACGTAGTAATACGTTTACAGAATTTTACATGAAAAACGTAAAGTTATTCGATGAACTTGACGCAAAAATTGGATTTCTGAAAGAGACCAAATTCACTGAGACAGAGGACGAGATCACACCTGTTTATATCAACACTGAAAATATAATTCCATCAACTTCGAAATCAGCAATCAAAAAGAAGAAAAACAAAAAACGCAAACGCCAATATTCGTCATCATCAAGTAGCTCGTCAACATATTCTTCAAGTGACTCTTACAATAGTAGTAATGATGACTACTCTACTGATTCGTAATCATCGGAAAATGATCGTAAAAAAAAGATGCCCAAGAAATATAAATTAAATTCTAAATTTTTCAAGGCAAGAACTCACAAAAAGAATAAAAAATAGTAATAAGTATATGATGCATAACTGAATTTATTCATTAATAAATCTTTACCGTTCAAAAATTAAAATTTAATTTTAGCTTTGGAAACTTTAATTTCATTGTAGTATATATAGATATTTTTTTATAAAAACTGTCTCAGTTATATATCCCAGTGGCGATTGAAGTTTATCTAGAAATAATACGTTCTAGACATAATTCAGACACATTTTAAAATTTTGTATGGGTTTATTTAAAATTTTGTGTTTTCTTGTTTGATTTAAAAAGGATTTTCGCAAACATCTGTTTTCCAAAAGATTTCTATCGGATAAGAGAGATTTGAAAATTTTTCTCTGAAAATAAAAATCAACAAAAAAAAAAATTATAAAGATTAGAATTTGTATAAACAAAATTCAAAATGAATATAAAAATATAAAAAAATGATAAAAAATTAGACTAAATAAATAAAATTTTCGATACTGCTATAAATATTTAAGACCAATAAGTAAGCAGAAATATTGATCTGAAATGTCAAATCAAAAGCATAAATAATGAAAACAAATTAAAATACAGCTTTTAATGAGCCCACAAATATATTAATCTGTTCATCTTTTGGATTCATATTTAAACGCTAAAAACAGATTTCATGGTAAATTTTCTATATTTTAACCATTTAAATTCGAAAACTGAATTTAGCCTTATGCTGGAACGCATTTATATATTACAATAATATGACTGTATTATCTTACAAAATAATTGGTTAAACTATTTTAATTTGTTCTCGAGAAAATTAAAAGGAAAATTTTCAAATTTATTTGATTGAGCGATTCGACTTATTTTTATAGATAACTATCCATAACTATTCGCTTAGATACGCTAGATTATTTCGAAAACTTGTCCAGTTATAATTTTTTATAAAACTAGTGGTAAAATAATAAAAATATACCTTCTCGTCTGTGCCCTAATGTTTCTAAGGTGAATCATATTATGCAATAATGTTTTTTTGTACTGCTAAAGTTGTATGATCAAAAATAAATTATTTTTTTCATTAAGCAATATAAAACAAAATACATATAAAGAGAAAACAATAATTATTTTCAATTGCAATCATACATAGTTTTTTTTTATTAATTTTTTATTATTTAATTTATTTTTTTTAAATGAATCAAGAATTTCACCTTCAAACAGAACCAAAGAATAACATTTTTATATCAGCAACGCATAAATATAATATCGACATATATCTCAGATTATTGAAACTTCCGGTTCAAAAGGGCTTGTGCCTTCCATTAATTAAATAACTCTTAAGAATTTATATCGAAAATTCCTTGAGGCAAAACAAATTTTTTTTTGTTAAGATCTGTATTTGAAAATTTGAATGTTTCAAATAAGCAAATAAAATTTCTAAACAATTGTAATAAAAAATTTTGATGACAAATAATTTAATTTCAGTGCGAAAGTGCTAGAATATTGATAAGAATCATAAAATAACCTCGAGCAGTTGATTAAATAGTATATTTATAGTTTTTGGGTTAATAGTAATATACAGTTTTTAGTTGATCATTGATTTCAGACTCGAATATCGATAAACTTAAGAAAATTATCACCTTAAATCAGCAAAATTTTATTTAAAATTATTTTTATAATCATTTGTTTACTAGTTTTCATATGCCGAATTTCATTAAGATAATTAATATCTTAAATTTTCATACTACAAGTACCGACTAATTGAATTTTGTTTTCGATTTTCTAAAGAGATGAGAAGAAAAAAGAAAATTTTTCATATGATTGTCTTGATTATTTGATTTATAGTTAATCGAGTTTCTTTTTGTCATATTGTATATCAACAATTATAGGGAAATTTTTGAAGTAAAATAAATTAATCTAAATTAAACAAGCATTTTTCAGATATTCTATTCAATGATGTTGAATTATATTTATCAAAAATCAAATTTTTATCTTTATTTTTTTCGAAAGTTAAACTAATTCTGTTTAAAAGAAATTACTTACAAAAATCTATTGGAAAATAAAAAAAATATAAATTTTTTTGAAAAATATTAAAAAAAAAATTAAAAAATTAGTCTTGATAGAGATTTTTGTATTTGCAAAATAATATTGCAGTCAATATTCAAATTTATTGGAAATAAATAAAGAAAGAGTTTTTAATTTCATTACCGGTCTTGTTCAAAAATAATGAAAAATTTATAATTTTTAAATATTTTTATTTATAATAAAAAAGTATGAAATGATAATAAAATTTTCTCTCATATATTTCAGATTCGAATGACAATTTTTTTTTCTAATTCTCAAATAAAAAATAATTCTTGAAAACTCGTCTAATGAAATAAAGAAAAAATAATAATTTCAATAATATTTATGTAAGATTCGAACATCTTTTTTCTGTGATTAGAAAAATAATATATAAACAAACAACTAAATAATAAATGTGCCTTTGAAAATCAAGTACAAATTAGATACAATATCAAATGAAAATGAAAATAGCAATCATAAATTTGTCATTTTTAAAGACTTTTTACCTGCAAAATAAAAAAATTAAAATTTCTAAATTTATAAAGGTGATAGAAAAATAAATAAATCTTACCTGAAACGCTCAAGCTCATTATAATATTTATGGTACGACCTCTTCTGTAATCTACTCTACACCTGTAGACACCATCTTAATGATTAAAAATAGGAAATACATAAGATAAAATATTTAACCCTATATATTAAAATGTTTAGCTTACCATCTTGCCTTTTTACATTGGAAATTTCGAGATAGACCATTCCTTTGTTTAAACGTTGTTTGCTTTTTGGATTTAATTCTTTATCTGGCATGAAAATTTCTTCATAAAAACGATTACTTTTGCGATTGAGCTTTTTACGTTGTTTTTGATTTTGTTGTTGAAATGATTTGATGTTTTTTTCTTTGAGAGAGAATGTAGTCAATTTTATATTTTGTTCAAATTTGACTGACAAACGATTGCTATCAACTGAATCGCCTAAAAAATGTTTTGCAGAATGTAAAGGAGAGTCCCTAGCATCGATCGAATAAATTGGTCTAGCTTTATAATTGAAAAATTTATCTTTTTCATCGTCTTTGTCGATTGTAGATTCATTTATTTGTGAAGTGTTATCTTTATAGAATAAAAGTAAGGCAACTTGATCATCGCCAGTTACCGGTGTTGTATTACATGGCAATTGTATCGTTGAACCGACTGATGCCGTATAAATATTTGGATCTGTTGAAAGCAAAAAAAAATTAAAGAAAAAGTTAGCAATTATGTTTTTGTATTGGTCAATTATTATTATCTGAACAAGTAAAATGAATCATTAACAAAGAATTGTGTGCCTGAGAAAAATGAGATAACGCAAACTTTTGTGCAATTTATCTTTAATAATTAATAATTTTCAACAGAGAAAAATCCGATAATTTAAAAATTTCTGAGCAATTGAACATAAAAATTATGGCAATCAGATATTTTTCGCTTGTTGATTAATCGCATTTTCCCAAGAATGTATCTTTAAACCACTTGAAAATCCTAATAACTCTAATATTTGCTATTTTGTAATTTTTTATTTTTATATCTGGTATATACGTTTAATTGAATTATTAATTAATTATTATCAATTATCAAATAAAAATTTTATTGATCTTACAAATAATAAAAGTTTAGATCAGCTTATTTTAATGAATTGGTTCCCATGAAACTAATTATTGATACATATATTTTTACTATCACCCTTACCATTAGTATAATAATTTTTTTATTTTTTTTCACAATCGATGAACTTGGGATAAAATTTTCAAACATAAAAATTATTATTAAATATTTTATCGTATACTTTTAGTTTCTAAATATATTGTAATATCAAACAGAATTAAAAATTTTTAGCTAAGCCATTCGAATTAATTTGTATTAATTATACAACAAACTATTTTGTAAAAATTAAAAAAAGGATTCAGCTTAAAGCAAAAAAAAATAAATTTGAATTGAAAAAAAATTTTCAATTTTCTTTAATTTTTTCGAAATTTTATTTTTTTTAAGAAAAAATAATTTCTTTTCTGGTTAAAAAAATTAATTTTTTTTTTTCAAATTTAACGCTCAAAGGTAAATTTTGAGAATATAATTTCTAAAAATAAATTATTTATATTGAATGAGTTTTTTTGAATCGACAGAAATAATGTGACACGTTTTCAAATCAACTATAAAGTCAGCAATAATTTATTACTTAGCTATATATCTAATTTTTGTAAAACACGATTTCATTTACATTTTATTAAAATAAAAAATTTGTAAAAAAAATTATCGATTTTTTAGGCCAAGTATGGTGATTTGATTTTAAAAAAATTTATCTGATATTGAAAATCAAAATTTTAGTCACTTGTGGACAAAATAATTAATAAATTTAAAAAAAAGGTATATTTTTAAAATCTATATCTTGCGTATAGAGAAGAAATTCAAATATTTTTCAAATTTCTATCTGTCGGTACAAATAGAAAAAAATGTATTCCATTGCACAATATCAATAAAATTTAAGCTAATATATTTTTTACGATAAATCATCTATTTGAGCCTAAGAATGTTCAATCATTTCATCTTATTATTCCAAGTAATTATTTTCTTTTATTTTTTTTATTTTCTGATTTCAATTATTGATGAATTTTTCAGCAAAATTAAGTGACTAATTTTGTTTTTTAAAAAAAACAAAAACAAAGTTTATTTTAATTCATTTCCAATAATTTTTTTTTGAGCAAGTGTCCCTAAAAAATTATTTTGAAATTTTCATATCAAAAAATTTTCTAATGTTCTAACATTTTTCAAAAAATCACTAAATGTTTTAAAATTTTGCATTAGAATGAAAAAGTTTTATTATTTTTGAGTTATCTGATAAATAATTTATGAAAAAATGCTTTTAATAAAATTATTTTAGCAAAAATATGAAATTAAAAAAATAACTTCAAGACATCAAAATCGTCAAGAAATTTCTTTTTCAATCACGAAGAATTCATGATCATAAGATTATTTGTAATATATTCATATCAACTATTTATTAAGTATTAAACCTTGTTTATCAAATCATTTTTTGCTTGTTTAATGAGTTTAGAAATTTGAAATCTTATAAAATTTGTTAAAACTTACAATTCAACATATCAATTATATGCAGTACATTTATTTAGTTTTGTTTATATAAATTTTTTAGATTAAGAAACATCAATTTTTTTTATAATTTTTTATGAGCAAAACTGGACTAATTTAAAAATTATAAGAAATTTCTTACCTAAATTGCATTTTATTCGCAATTTTTCAATCTAATT
>BLXL01011058.1:0-10217 GCA_023170135.1 Acarapis woodi | reverse complement strand
GTTTCCTATTAAGCCAGCAGCCTATTTAATAGACAGTTTGTTTTTGCTATTGAATTAATTTCATCAAAATAAATGATTCAATAAATTCAAATTGCTCTATCTGTGTAAAATATTAAAAATTTGATCGAAAATGAGAATTTTATCAAAATAGTTTAATTCCCATTAATATTCATAATAAAATAATTGTAATTATCTGTAATTTAATCGCTAGGTACCATTTATAAAGTTATTCCTTAAAAAATTTCGAATCTAACAAATTTTTTTCAAAATTTTAGATTACATAAGATTTGTTAATTCTCTGAAAAATCATGGGTGGTAATAATGAAATATATTTCAATTTTAAAAATTGTATTGTTTTCATTTATTCTTATATATCTGATGAATATATTTTTTCTCATCTATTTTTTAAATAATTCTATTAAAGTGAATGGATACTTTTTTATTTTGTTTTTAAATATGTATAAAAATTTATCTAAAAAATTTAAATATCGTTAAAAAATTTTACTATGATTTAAATAAAAATTAATTTCATTTTTTTCTTTTTTTTAGAATCCGATGAGACGGTCTTGATTATTATGATGGCTTAAATCCGTAAATCATTTGTCACGATTTGCGAAAGTCAAATTTAAATTTTATAGTACTGAATCAAAATCGAATGCTTGAAATTTTTTAATCAGGCGGCACAAAAAAAAATCAGCAAAGTGCTGATTTCAAAAATTGTTATAATTTGATTTCAAAATGATAAATAACCTTAATTTCATACTATATACTATTGGTCGGAATAATTCACAAAGACCAAATTTCGAATCATTACATTTTTCAAATTCACTGATAAGTCAATGTGTATGTGGTTCGTTTCATAGTCAGACCATGAAAATAATCGGTAAAAAAGAAAAGAGAAAACACATGACTGGCAAAAAAAATAATATTCGACAACCATTCAAAACAACCTATAATTCATCTCAAAAATTGATCATAGATTCACATTGTCGAAAATCATTCCGACTAATTAATAGTTCAACATCTAGTCTTCTCTTGATTTTCCTTATCATCATTCTGCAATCACACCTGTATCTGACCCAAAATAGTGAGTTTTTAAAATTTTAATTAAAATAAAGCGTTTTTTTTTTTTAATTTATACTAGATATAGTATTTCAAAATAATTTTTTTGTTGGTAAGAAAAAATTTGTTTCACGAAGGAAATTAGAGCGTCTTTTATCTATAGCTGATTCAAAATCATGATAATCATATATTCGTTTTATCATTTGAGAATGATGATTGTGTTTTTTTTACTTATTTTTTTTATCAGATGGTTTAGTATTCTATGCACGAAAAAATAAAAATTTTGAGCAATCTTCCCTCATGAATTTACAATATATATTTTCTAACGTTCATGTCACAAATTTTAGGTCTATAATTCACATTGATTAGATATTGCAGAAAAAGCAGAAGGTTCTTAATTGATTTAAATAAAAAAATATCTATCACCTAATACATGCTCAATTAGTTATACAAAACAATAAAATTGATTTCATCTCTTATTTTTAAATTCATAATCATCTTGCTTTTTTTATAATATTTAAAAAAAAAATCTGAATTCATTATCTACGAGAATTAAAATATATCGTATTTTTTCATGTTTATTCGATATTTACGATTATTCGCCAAAAAATAAAGTATGTTGATCAACAAAGTTTCTGTTAACGAAAAAAGAATTGATTTTTGTATTTATTTTTTGAAATGGTGAATTCCAGTTCAAATTAAATTATTCATTATATAATTAATTGACTTTGAAAGTTATGTACCAAAAATTTTTTTCGTTTTCAAATTTTGTTTCAAAAATTTTACCAAGTACTGAATGCATTTTATTGAATGTAAATATATATGTTAATATNNAATGGTACCTAGCGATTAAATTACAGATAATTACAATTATTTTATTATGAATATTAATGGGAATTAAACTATTTTGATAAAATTCTCATTTTCGATCAAATTTTTAATATTTTACACAGATAGAGCAATTTGAATTTATTGAATCATTTATTTTGATGAAATTAATTCAATAGCAAAAACAAACTGTCTATTAAATAGGCTGCTGGCTTAATAGGAAACTTAAATTTGTAGAAAAATGTTTTCTAGAAATTTAGAGATTTCGTTCAATAAACTTTGGATTTATCCGATATATGATGAAATTTTGTGTTAGACATAGATATTTATTGAAAAATGTGCCTTTTATTACAAGGGTGATTTTTAGATATAAAATCTCATTTATCAGATTTGTTTAGTTTATAAACAAGAATTTTAAAATTTAGAAACCGATAATACATTTGAATAAACTAAAATGAAAATTGAAAAATTATAAGCATAGATTTGCATTTAAAATTTTAAAAAAAACCGCCTCGCATTAAAAAAAAATCGAATTTCAGGCGCCTCACTCAAAAATTCGAAAAAAATTATTATGGATTCAAGCATAAAATTTTTTCAAATTTTGTAAATAGTGGCTCAAAATTTCAATATAAGAAGAAGTAATAAATTAATTTTTTGTTTTATTTATTTTTTTTCTGGTTAATTGTTTTTCAATATAGGTATGCGTATAAGTTAGAAAAATATTTTTTAATGGCTCTAAAATGGTAAAAAATTTGAACTTTATTTCATTTGAGCTTGAAATGGTATTCAAAAAAAATTAGCCGATACTTTACTAAAATAATTGAAAAACTTTTGATTACAACATGTATTAGTAAATTTAAAATCATTTATTTAAATTGTGTCCTAAACTTTGAAATTTTTTTGGTCAAAATTATAAAGAGATAATTTATAATCAGACAGATTATTTGGCTATATAAAAAGCACGTAAATTTTAAATCATAGCGAATTTTTTTTTTAGTATTTCTTAAATATTGGTCACAAAAAACTATTTACAAAAAGCATGGAAGGTATTCATATTGACTTATAATAATTGTGAAGTCTTTAGTTTTAAAATATTAGAAATATATTGTCTATTGAATAAATTTGAAGAATCTAATAATTTTATAGACGGCATGGTTTTTTTTCTAAAAATGAATAAAAATGAAGTTTTATTATTAATTGGTTAGACAAAATCATTTATTTGAAATATCTAAAGAACTAATTTAAGTTTCTATTATTAGAAATAGAAAATAGTCATAATGTACTCAATAATGACATAATCTAATGAGAAAACGCATATGGCGACTTATAATTTGAAGTAATGACTTCATTTAATTACATCAAAAAATCCAAGTCAGATAGCAATCAATATAAATTAACTTTTATGTAATTCAAAGTATAATATAAATTATATATGATAACAGTTTTAGATTGAAAAATTATCACACATTAATAAAAATCTGTATTCAAATAGTTGAAAATCTTACTCTGAGTAATAAAAAACATATTTTTTAAAAAATGATAAATTTAAAAAAGGTAAATTTATAGCTCATAAAGTATAGTGACTGCTTAAAAGTTTGTTTGATTAAGATAAATATAGAATTGAAAATGTGTATCAAATGAATGAAAAATGTTTGACATGATCTCAAGACCAAATTCTAGCTTTTTGAATCTAAAAAAACTTTTTTTCTGCTTAATTTATGGCTTCATCAATTGTACAATATAAAACTCTAAATAATAATTAATATCTATTAATCGAAGCATAGTGAATATGTGTAAAAAAAAGTGGAAAAAATAAATTTATTAATTTCTATAAAGTTGATGAACGCCTTTAGGGTTTTTGAATTTTATTTATTTATTTTCTTTTCGAGTGCACAAAGTGTAATACATAAAAGCAAGAGAAGTTGACAGAAATGCTAATTGATAATTAGTGAAACTAGTCATTCTGCATTTAATTTAGTCTAATTAAAGGCGTTCATAATTTTAAAGAGAATTGAATAATTGAAAGTATGATAATTAAATAATGAAGAGCATTGTAAATTCAAAACTTATCATAATGTTCCAAAATGATTTTTGAAATTTAGATTCATTTTTTTATCATCAAAAGCATTTAAATTTGTTTTTTAGAGTTTTTGAATATATTCTATTTTATTAATAGTTCTAGCGTACTTTAAATTTAAGTTTTTAAAATTATGTGCGTCTAAATCAATTAAATGCACACACTAGTTTCACAAAAATTAATTTTTTTTTGTTTTTAAAGTTGTTAAATTCATATGATTTTAATAGCCAAAAAAAAAATTTACACAAATCATATTTTAGACTAGATAGAACTTTATTTCAAGTTTAGTTCAGGCATTCTTAGGATACATAACTTGATCACTAAATGCATTCGCTTCATTTTGTACTTTATTCAATAGAATAATTGTATCAGTGAATTTTCTTGTTAAAAGTTTATCAAACCCAATTTTACAAGCAAATTTCCATGATGTGTTTTATATTCATTTTCAAATACATACTAGCATTACGGAGCATTTGTGAAAATTTTAGTTTATCTAAATATATTTAAGTAATACTGTTGAATAATTTGCAATGTGTAAAAATTTATCGTATTCAAATTTATTTTAAGCAGCATATTAAGGCAAATAAAGCGCATACTAATGTAAGGCCTAGTCTTGCCATTAGGTTTCTTTTTGCGTTTGTGAGCTGTTCAATTTCATACTTAAATTTCACTCTAGTTTGCTAAAAATGTAAGACAATAATATATAATGTTTAAATTTCGAAAATATAAATGAATGATGCGAGAACGAATTTGAGAAATTGGTGTTCAAAAACTGAAAAAGTAATCTAGAAAATCTACATCACTTGGGATGTATTCGTCAGTGAATTTTTGTGTTAACATTACGGATTGAAGCATCATGATTTACATTGTTTGGTATATAGAAAAAAATTGAAGAGTTAGAGCCTTTAAAATAAATCTATTATTTTTCATATATGCACATTGTTTTTATATAAATGCTCGTGAATTTGTAAATTTAAGCACAAAGAAGTATATATATTTATTAGAGTCTATTTTTTTTTGTTGAAAAGTAAAAAATGAACATCTACACAATTGCAAACTCAACACATTCTCAAACTCACTGACCCCACAAAATTTACTAATTAAAAAATCATTCAAGCTAAAGTGAAATCTTCAAATTGACGGCGATAAGCTCGATTAATTCAAATTTTTTGAATAGTTATGGCGATAACGGCAAATCATGATAATTTAAATCTACTCAATATTTTTCAATAAATTTAATATGAAATGATTTATAACATTAAGTTTCAGAAATGTATTTGAAATCATTATCCGTTTTATCGATAAGCATTTCAGAATATAAATTTATCAAAATTCGTCTAATAATTTTGATCTTATAATAATCTCAACAATAAAAATCACCAATTAGTGTACATTAGTGTTTTTAATATAAAATGATAATATATGTAATGTCTAAAAATTTAGCATTAAAATTCGAACTTGAAATTTTCGATAGTTATTAATTTCAACAAAGAAATAGCTAATTTAATACTTGAAATATATTTTCATCGCTAAATTTTCATTGTCTGATTGAAAAGTTTGAATTCTCAAAAATTTTTCTATTTCGCCTGTAAAATAGGTAGAAATCAATTTAACAAAAAGAAAAAAATTTAAGATGAGTATCATTCTAATGAAATCTATCTTTTTTTATTAATCATTCTGATTAAATTTTTGTATAAAATTTTAATTCGAAAAGCTTTTTTTAATATATTTAATAATTATTAAAATGGTTATAATCTTCTTGTGCACAATAGCCGTACAATTTAAAAATCTTGTAAGTGGTTCAAATAGATAATATTACTTGAATTAATTAATGCTTATCAACTAGTATCAATAAGTAAAAAAAAGTAAAATTATCTTTGAAATATGAATTCGCCATTCTGTAATTGAATGTAAATGTTAATGTCTTTTAATGACTTTCAATATTAAAATTAGCAAATTATTTATTTTTCTTTTTTTTCTGTGAGTTTCGAAAAGTGTACATATACTCGGTACCATATTGTCTAAATCTACTTTACGTTTAATAATCAAACGCAAAATAAGACCTTTTTGTTATACACAAGCATATATTTTTATTAATATTTAGGACTAGTCTGCATCGTACAGTATTATGAATCCCACTTTGTACAAGGAAAAATAATTTTTTAATCATTATTATGATCATTAAATCATCTCGATAAAAGATGAGTAAAGGCTTATGCAGAAAAAAAAATTAATAGTGCAATTATGATCAAAACGAAAAAAAAATAATGGATAAAAATTCGAGCATTTTAAAAATGATAATATCAAACCTCCGTTCAATTCAAAGAAAAATACTGACAAAACATTCAAAAAATCTAGACAAGTTTTCTCCATTTATAATCTAAAAAATGAATTCATGATGAAAATTATCAATGATTGTTACAAAAATTACAATGTTTTGAAGATTAAAATAAAAAAATTCAACCACAAATTACTAATTTTAATCTGAATTATTAAATGATAGACATAGATAATTAGAAAGAAAAAATTTTTTTCACAAAACTTTTTTATTCATGTGTGAAAAATTATTTGACGAAAATGGTGAAAATTCAATTGAGTCAAATTTTATTTTTCATCATAATGAAACACGTTCAATTAATTTCATAAATTGTAACTTCGATTGATCGTGATTAATGTGAAAAAAATATTCAAAACATAAAAGCTTCAATTGCTAATTGATTGTTAATCCATAAACAATTTATAATATAAAGATTTATGATATAAAAAAATAAACGATTTTCTATTTTTACATGACATGTAGTGAATATCTTTAATTATTGATGAATTTTTTTTTTAATTAATTAGACTTCAAAGTAATCTTTAGATTATCGAAGCAAAGAATTTACATTTATATAACTCTCGTTTCAGTTTAGTGCTAACATTGAATGGTCAATTTTAGAAATTTATCAATTGATTTAAAAAAAATCTTGTAAAAATATTTCTCAAAAATAATATGCAATATTTCACTTTAGTAAAATAAGATTATAAATAAACTCTGTAAAAAAAATATAAAACATAATGGTAAAGTCAAGCTTATAGATAAAAAGTTAACAACTTTAAGAATTTAGAAAGGTGTTTATGAACATTGAATTTTTCACTTGTAAATTAGTATTTTAATTTAAAGTATCAGCAGGAATGCTCTTTTTTGTTTTATTTGAAAAATATTGTCTTCGAAATCGCAAATTAATATATTTAAATAATAGCCCGCTTTTTTTCATCAAAAACATTAATTACAACATTAAAATTACATCCATTTTGAGCTTTCAACAATTTTCTTGTTTTTAAATTTTTTTTATTAATCATATTAAATTAGTTTTTTTAGAACAATAAAAAGTATTATGAAGTGTATGCTGAAAAATTTGCCTCAATATATTGAATTATTGAGTAATTTATAATTATTAGTCATGTTTGGGAAATTAAATTGGTAAAAAAAAATCGATATTTTTAACGGTAGAAAAATTTTAGATTTTTAAAATAATGCACCTATACTTAAAATAAACTGTTTGAAGAATAGGATTTATTCATTAAAAAATGTTGCGTTTTCGTTATTAGCAAACTTATATAAAAAGTATGAATTTGAACAATTTAATTTGATTTGATTTTTACTCGTTTTAGTTTTAGATCTATTTTTTCAGTAGACTGCAAACTTTTAATTTATCAAAAATTTTGATTTTTAAAGGTCAACATTAAAAAGATAATGTTTAAAAGATGTATACAAAAGGTATATTTATTTTGATTTAAAAAACCTAACAACTGATGTTTTTGATTAATTAAGAGTGAAAGGTAATATATTGATGGTATAAATCGAATAAATATTTTTCGAAAACAAAAGTGTCTTTTAGAACACAATATATATAGTCAAATTATCATAGGCATATACTATTCAAATGTATTAAAATACATTGCAATAAGGCGTTTATAGTAAATCATGCATTTTTAAGCTGATAATTAAAAAGATTAATTATAACACCTGTAGGTGACTAGACTCACATAATTAATTGGTAAGATTTTCTTTTTTTCGTTTTATCTTGTTACCATATAATGGTAGCCTAGTAGTTTTACAAATTGTAAATTCGTTAGAAGCTTTCATTAGACATTACCTATCAAACTATTTGAGAATTTTTTTTTCACCCTGAAAAAAGTTTTTTTTTTTATATATTACTTTTACTAATTAACAATTTTTCTCTGCGAGACAATAAATTAAAAAGTTTACAAAATTAAAATTATATTTAGTTGGCAAACTAAATTGAGTTCCTATGTGCCCTGACTTAAACGAATAAAATCAATAAATAATTCTATACAAAAAACAAAGATAAAATAACAATTATGGATTCATTTGTATTCATTATATATCATTTAAAAATTTATTTTTGCTAAGTTTACCAACTTAAATTGATATAATGTCTGCTAAACAATTCAAATAATTTGGAATTTTGTTAATCGCTTCTAATATAAAATATAAAATGAGTCATTGTTGATGATTATTAGTTGTCAATAAGGTATTAAAGATGCCATATTTATTTTAAAAAAAGTATGTTAAAATATGGACTTAATAAAATAGTAAAAAATTGATCTGTAAGTGTGTTAAAATGGCTAAAAATTCCACTCTCTTTTCCATGAGAAATGTATCTACCAAACTGAGCCAATATTATTAGACTCTTAACAACTAATAACTAGTTTATTGTATATCAATGAGTTCTACTACCAGTTCAAAAATCAAATTACAGTTTCAAAGTTTAAAATACCAAAAATTATGAAGGCTGTAGACTTAGTAAAAATTTAAATGAAAAAATTGCAAAAAATTTTAAGTTTTAAAATATATCTTTTTTTGAGGACACAATTTTTTTTTTAAACCATTGGCTTTTAATTTACGCTAGTTCATAGTGTGTAGCAATAGTAAATTAGAAATATCAATTTATGTGTTTAGTTTCATTGACGAAGATGCGCTTGTATAATTTCGAATAGTAAACAAAGGTGCGTAAGTGTGTTCGCATGTTGTGTGCAACAGTAACAAAAAATCAAGTATTCACGAAAAGTATAAACTTGCTTGAAAGTGAATTGTAAAGTGCAACAGAAAATCCACAAAAAAATAAATTTATTAAAACACAGAATAATATCAGTTTAGTAACATAAGTTGAGATCTAAAAGTTTCATTAAAACATATATTTCAATAAAAGTTGTTAAGGCGCTCGACGACGTCTTTATTTTTTGTAAAAATTTTGCTAACAGTTCGCACTTCTCATTCTAATTTTGGCGTATTAGATGCTTGAAAATTTAAATGATTCTAAATTTCCATTTTACATGTTAGTTTGTGTCGTATACAAATTTGTATTTCGAATCCTAATTTTCGAGAATAAAATTTATGCGTACATTAGGAGCTTAAATTTTTTAATGAAAATTTACGTATTTTTTTATAATAAATGTGTGGTCTAGTGTTGGTTTGAAATCTTAAAAAATCTGGCGTCTGAATTATCGAATTCCGAAGATCAATAATTTAAAAAATCTATAACTCAAACAAATTTCAGAACTCTTATTTTTGGTCTCATTTGTCTTTTAGTAAAAAAAAAAGTTGGGAAAAATCTGGTTGACTAAATAAAATAATTTTTATTTTAATTTTTTGAATTCGTCGAAAAAGTAACCTTAATTTTCAAATTTTTTCAAATATATTTTGTTCATTATTGTTAACAAAGTAAAAGCAAACTCACTTTTTTTGTCTTATATTTAAATCAATATTTTCAAAATAATAAAGAGAAGTTTTAGAAAGGTGCTGTATTTTACAAATGAGTCTAATAAATAATAATAAAATGTAAGTAAAAATATCAAAGAAAAAATGCACAAGAAGCCGATTGTTAAATAATACATATTGCTCTTGATTTCGGAAAATAAATTTTAACTAAATTAATTGTGAACAAGAAAATAGTATGATTATTTAAATTAGAAATTTAAATTAGAACCGAATTTTTTCACATTAACTCTTTCATTCTTAATTGTGTTTTTTCAAAATCGAATAATATTCTAATCGGTAATTTAATTTAATCTCTGATTTTTTTAATTGAATCGATGAAAAGTAAACTTTTATGTTGTATGATTGTGTTGATTTAATTTTATTTTAAAAGAATTCATTTGTAAAAAGTATGGTTTAAAAAAAAATGCCTCGAGGTTTGAAATTAAAAAAAAACAAAAAAATGGAAATTAAGAATCATTTAAATTT